>VZTZ01045560.1:0-32512 GCA_013400955.1 Drymodes brunneopygia | reverse complement strand
AAAGAGAGAGAGAAGGGTGGGAGAGCTTGTCTGGAAATTCCCACTGCTCTGTTCTCCATGCTGGGAAAAGCTTCTTGACCTGCTCTCTTCACCAATGTCCCTTGAGCTCCTGGCAGGAGGGGGATGCTGAGCTGCAGCACGCCCTGCATGGAGCAGCTCCTTCCAGCTGAGCCAGAAGAGGGAGACCAAGGATGCTCTAAGGAGCTGCCAGCTGCTTTCACTGCTCACCGTGCCCCTGTCAGGAAAACCAGACTGCAATTCCTGCACCTGGGTGAACTCCAATTTCTGGAATTTATAACCTACAAACCTGAGTGTTGGAGCTGTGCAACGGCGCTGTAAAAGAACCTGATGAGAGTTAACAGCATTTTGGAATCCTTGAGATAAAACACCTGCACAACCTGCTACAAATACAGCAAAACAGCCTTCGTAAATATTTCTTTTTGAAGTCAGGAAAATTATGTGCTGGTACAAGAAACCTGTTTGATGTGTTTGTGAACAGGATCACACCCACAGCTGCCTGCATTCCTAGAAAATAGGCCCCAGCAAGCCAGGATATTCCTGTAATTTCTGTGCTCTGAATATTTGAGATTCTCTGGGTCCAGATGTGGTCTGTAGCAGAACCACTTTACCAGTTCTCTTGATTTGAACATGCTTTCATGTGCATTCTAATTATTTTGCTCATTACATGATTTTTTTTATTTACACAGTGGTTTTGGGGAAACCTAGAAGTCACAAAAACGGCTCAAGGCCCCTCTGGAGTGATTGGTGTAGAAACACCTAAAAAGAAATCTCCTGCCCCTTAAATCCTACAGTGTAAACAGATTTTTTGCCAGGGGAGACAGAAAGGTGGATGCTTGGAAGGTCTGGAAGTGACAGCAAAAAATCCAGTGGCTTTTGCAGTAAGGAAACCTATAAGGAAATTGTCCTGCCTTCAGCTGCTCCAGGAACATTTAGGATTAGATGTGGGAGTATCTGGAGATATCTTACAGGAAAGGACTTGCATGATTTCGTAGCCCCTCATACAGGATCTCATGAATGAGCAGTTTTGGAAAAAAAAAATTCCAAAAGAATTGCAACAACTCATTCCCACGTCATTCCAATAAAAAAAAAAAAAGTACGATTTTCTCAGCAGAATAAAAAATAAAAATCCAGTTCTCCATAACTCTGCTCCAGACTTCAGCCAAAATTTATCAGATCATTTCTACCAACCAAAAACTGCTTCCAGATTTGAGACAACACCGGCAAATCTTTTATAACCTCATTGAGAGGTAAATTTGCAAGAAACAACACTGCAAAATGTCAAAATAAATGTTTTACAGCAATTCTAACTGGAATTCTAATTTCCTTCAGCATATTCAATTACACTCCTTAAAAGTGTTTGGATTTTGAATTCTCAAATTCTCACCCAAAGTTCACTAGCAGCTATAAAAACACTCTCTGTGGCTCAGTGGATTTTGGATCTGGCCAGTTCCAAACTGTTTTTCTAGCTGATAAAAAAAGTAATTTAATAAATTCATTTAGCCATGAGCATACCAAAGAGAACAGCTCTAGCTCCTTCCTGATTCAACTTGGAAGATACTTCAAAAAGATCAAGTTATTTCTGTTTTCATCATTTTCCAAGCTGTCTGTAGGACAATTTGGGGCTTTATGGGCAGAGTGCTGGATGTGATCACAGGACCAAGGAGAGGAGATTTCTCCTGAGCAGAGAGAAGCAGCACTGAGCAGGTGATCCCTGCAAACAGCAGCCTTCCAACAAAAGAAAACCCCCAGGCAATGTCAAGTTCTCCTTGGAATGGGAGCAGCAAGGCTGAACAAAACCTGCTCAGGTAACACAGAAAATCATCCTTTGGGTCACCAGCTCAGAGTCAGGAGCAGCCCTAGGTCAGGTCCAAGGCATTGATGCAAACACCAAAAAAACTGAACCTGGTGTGAGGGGAGACAGCAAAGGGAGAGAGAAGCAGCAGCTCCTTCAGATGCTGAAGCCTCGTGTCAGGTACAGCCAAGACTTCCAAATCCCACTTTTCTCCCCCCACATGACCCCACTGTAATTGATATTCCTGCAGCACCTGATTTTCTGTCTGCCAGTGGGCACAAAAACAATCATCCAACTGCTCACAGAGCTTCAGTGACATCCCAGGCTCCAAGGGAAGATTTCTCATCTGGGGTTTTCCAAAAATATTGCTGAGACATCGCCGTGCATCCAGAGGAAATCTGGGATTAGCCCTTTACACAGAGCCCTTATCTGCCTTTGTCCCACTGTTAGGGGACTCTGGGATTTGGAAAACCTGGTTTTGTTTTCCACTGCTGTTTGAGCTGAAGCAGAAAAAGAACTGGGTATTTCCTGCAAAGATGCTGCTGCAAATGTGAGGTTTGGATAAAAGTCTCTTTGTTTGGCACAAATAATTCTTTATCCATTACACCTAAGAGCCAACAAGCCAGAAAATGAGTTACTGTTTGGTCATTATATTTGCCCAGTATTAGGGTGAGGAGACAAGGTCAGACACTTCTCCCAATGAGTATTTATTTATTTATCCGGAATGGAATGACTTCAGGTGAATATTTTAAGAGATGTGTTTACAGGAAGATCAGAGACTCATAATTCTTTTCTGGGATTTAAAAAGAAATCTTCCAAAGTTGATCAGAGAAGAGATTTGAGATCATGTCTTCTGTTTTTCACATGGAATCTCTCCTCTTCCTTCTCCTCCTGCCTGGTTATCTTTTCAAAGGGGTAAAGACAAGCCTGGCTTTAGCATTCAGCACAATCTGAGAGTTCACAGATGAAAATCTGGATCAAAGATAGGTCCTAGATAAACTTTTTCCTTTTTTTTTTAAATTTACTGGAGATCAGTTGCCTAAATGCCTTAAAATCTGGACCTAAAGCTGCAAGGATTAGAACACTGATAAGCAAAATGTCATCTAAGAGCTGAGTTATGTTCCTAAATGTCTTTGAGACATTTATCATGGATTATACGGCACAGCATTAATTTCTTTTCAGCCTTTTTACTGCAACATTAAATGATGGAAATGATGGGAAAAAAATGATCAAGCGGTTGCACAGCCTAATAAGGCAAGGATCCATCTCAGCAAGCAGAGAAAAACACAACTGAGCACTAATGAAAGAAATTACAGCAAAAAGGGGCAGTCACAGAGTGCATTACACACACGTCAGGAAGCGATTTAACAGCTGAGTAACCAGAACCAAATTATTGAGACCTTGATCCCGGCAGAAATGAAATCTTGTCCTGTGCTGACACCTGCTGCACAAATCCCTTCACTCAGGAAACCACAGCTCCCCACCATGCACTCCAAAAAGCAGCTTTTCAGCCCAGAATAGTTCCCCTGAGGCCTTTGGAGTCCTCTGATGTTTGCAAAGACAACCAGAGGTGTCAGGGAGTGACACCTCCCTGAGTAATTCAGAGCAGTAAATTTTCATCTGTTTGCAAGACTGACCCTGATTCATCAAAGATGCAATTACAGGTTTGGGAGGAGGATTTTTATCAAGGGCATAAGTGGCAGTGGAAGCGCTTGTCTGAGGCATAAACCTTAAAATTAATTCCTTTTGCTCAGTATTGTTTGATTTGGAGGCTTTGAATGTCAGAGGTTTGTGGAGCAAAGAGTCAGAGAATCACAAAATCCTTAAGGCTGGAAAAGACCTCCAGGAACATCAAGTCCAATTCTTAACCCAGCACTAAATCACATCCCCAAGAGCCACATCCACACAGCCTTTAAATCCCTCCAGGGATGGTGATTCCACCACTGCCCTGGGCAGTCACCCTTTTTTCCCTAAAATCCAATCTAAACCTCCCCTGGCACCACTTGAGGCTCTTTCCTTGGGATAAGTGACCAACCCCCATGTGGCTCAGGTAGTTTTATTTGCAAAAATCAATCAGGTCTTTAAGTCTTGTTTGGTCCAGGTCAGTCCCTCAGGTTAAACTCAGAAATGTTTCTTATCACCCTGTCGTGCTCCATCAGGCCCCCAGGAGTTTGCAGCAGGTTGGGATCAGCCTTCTCCATAAACACAGCCACAGGCAGCTCTCTCTTTTGGCACTGCCTTGATCCTTTTCATACAGCACTCTTCCTTTTTTTGAAAAAAGAAAAAACAAACCCAAAACATCCTAAACCCTGTATTTCCTTCCTTGTGCTTTAGAGACTCCTCTACTCAGGGGCTGTAAAGTTTCACGCCGGTGAAAGAGTGTTCCATCAACAAGCCTGTGATGTGAAAATTGCCATTTCCAAAAAGATGCTGCATCTTCCTCTTAGATCAATTAAAATAACAAAACAATAATAATAATCTATTTCATTTTTCAGCCTCCTTTAGCCCAGCTGTAAAATGTACACCTGGCCACTCAGTTTGGGAAGAACAGATTCACCCAGATGTAATTCTTTCCTCTGCTATGAGAAAAGCTTATGCTGTAGGCAGGTTAACCACATGGCCTCGATTTTTAATTAAGGATGCCCTTATTTGACTTTTTTTTAAACCCTCCCACATTTCACCAGCCTTTTGCTGTTTAAGGCTCTGTGCAGGAGAGGCATCCTGCTAAGGAGAACAGCTCCCTGTAATTCCCTGTGCAGACATGGTGACCTAAAAGACACATTACACCAAACAAACAACTCCCAACAGCAAGCACCAGGCTTATTTACTTCCCTTGGAGCTTGTTAGGCTTAATCCTTTTCATTTTTTTGTTTCTGTTTTTTTGGGGTTTTTTTTCCAGCTAATTGATTTACAGCACCAGTTTCAAAACTGAAGCTGCTTGTTTCTATTTTCTGAATACTCCACACCCCAGAGTGCTTTTGATGTGAATTTAATATTGAGTTCAGGTAGAAGAAAAAATAGCTGCCTGTTCAGATTATCATGTGCCTCATTTGACAGAGAATTGAGAGGCAGCCAAAATCCTACAAGAAGTTGCCTCTTGCTTCCTCTGTCTATGCCCAAGCATTAGTTTAACATTTAACTCACAATGAATAACCTTCCCCTTGGAACCCTTCAGCCAAGCTTTTCCCCCTTAATCCCTTGGAAATTTCTATTTGTTACCTGAGGCACCCCAGCTCAGCAGCACATGGGGATCTGACTACAGAAGCTTTAAACCAACCCCCAAAGCACCTTTAAATGAGGTGGCTCAGCTGCCAGAAGCTTCAGACTGGATAAAGGAAGGCAAAACAGCTGGGGGTGAGTCTGTGCTGAGCCTTGTGCCCTGCTAACTCTTTTACAGCTGTTTCTCATTGCCTGGAAATGCTGTGAACAGCTACAGGTGACAAAACCCGTGGGCTTTTATCTGGACTTCAGTGTCAGCCCAGGTCACACCTGAAACTTGTGGTGCTTTCAGACAAATCTTTCTGAATTATTTTGTCATCACTGCTAGAGAGCTGCAGCTCTCCTGATTCCATACCTTGGCTGTTATGAAGTGTGAAGGTTGCAGGTTGTCACATCTGCAGAATTTCCCCCTCCCACACTTTGCTGGACTTGGGGAAGATCATCTGAGCTCGTCACTTCTCATTTGTGCCTTTTCCCCTCTGCTGTTACAGGAAATGAGCCACTTGTCTTCCTCCCATGCTGAGCAACACCCTCGGAGTGTTTTCTCCTCCTCGACTTGCCTGCTGTTTATTGCCATGTGGTTAGTCTGGGAAAGAAGATAATCCTTTTATTTTGTATTTTTACGGCTCAGCACAGCGGGACTATGCCCTGAGCCAGAAGCTGCTGCAAAGCTGTAAAATAATCCAAGCCAGCAGCGTGGGTATGGCAGGATTTCACCCAAGTTTTAATGCAAATTGTGAAAGGTATTTAATGTCCATCTCTCTCCAAGCTTGGGCAGAGTTGTTAGGATTTGAGACTTGTGGGTTTGCCTGTGAGGGTCAGAGGAATAAACCTTCCCTCTCCATCCCAGCAGGGAAAATGCCCACTCCTGTCCTTCATTGTGCACTTGCCAGGCTGCTGTGTGTCCCCAGATTCACTCTTAACTTCCTTTCTCCCTGTCCAGAGAGAATTCAGTTGTACAACAAGGTCCTCATTAAGTATTGCTTCCCACAACTCCTGGATATTTAAAGTTGTTCACAACTTTTAAGCTGTTTGTGGTACAGACTCCAGTTTCGTAGGCAAAACATTGACAAAAGGCAACAGAGGGAATGGTGGTTATGCCTCGTTTGTACATGGGCAGAGCCAGAAGAAGCAAATTCCTGCCTCTTAATCCATCAGTCAGACATAATTCACCTCAGAAACATGAACTGTGTCACTAAAAACACGATGGGGCTTGGAGCAACCAGGTCCAGTGAAAGGTGCCCTGTTGCACAGCTGGCAACAGAAGAAACACGCAGGCTTCAGAGCAGCAGTTGAACCACCAGGCAGGACCACCCAAAAGGGCCCTGCTCTTCTTTATTCTCTCATTTATATCTGTTTCTAAAGACAATCAGGGTTTGGTGAGAGGGGTTGACACCTCTGTAAGTTTACAGGACAAAGACATGGTCAGTCATCTTTCTCCGCCCCAGGGGAAAGGAATGAAAAACAATCTACAAGTGCAAAACAATCCTGGCCAGTTAGGAAAACAAGGGCCATGTTTACAGAAAATGCATGGGAAACTTGTACTACAAAATTACCAACATGGAACACTGCAAAAAGCAGGGTAACAGTGCCCCATGGCAGGGGTTGGAATGGGATGGTCTTTAAGGTCCCTTCCAACCCAAACCATTCCATGAATCTGGGAAAACAGAAGATGCTCCCCATCCCACCTGCACGTGCATGGAAACACGTATTTACTGCATTGAATTTTGCCCACTGCACAGCAATTAATAGCAGGACACAGCTCAGTATTTCCATACAGGCTGGTTGGCATTGTGGGGAAAGGATTGTGAGAGCAAGTAAGGGGTGAAATAAAAGAAAATAAATGAAATACACAAATTCAGTCTGGGTCACAGTCAGGGTCAAGCAAGCAGCTCATTAACATCCCAAAGTGACCCTGTCCCTGCCTGGCTCTGCCCTCCCCAACGTTACTGAAAACACATTTCAGTGGCTCCATCCTGTGCTTTAACACTTGTTTTTGCAATGCAGGGAAAGAAAAGCGATAGATTTTCGAGGCACCTTAAGCTGTTTACTTTTTCTTCCCTGAGCTGGCATAAGTGAAGCTGTTCTTGCAGGAAGTGGATTCAGATGTGGACATTGTAGCATTTAAGAACCCTCAGAGAAGTGAAGAGTTGCTTAGTGGGCAGTTCACATCCATCTCTGAGTGCAGGGATTAGGAATGTGCATCTTTTACAGCCAGTGCTCGTGGGATCCTGTCCTTCAGCTCGTGCAGGAATGGACTGAGCTCAGGGATAATCCCACCTAAAGCCTTTCCATAAACACAGCTCAAGAGGTTTTCCATATAATATTTGTAGAAAGTTTGGCTGATGTCTTCCCCCTGGTGCTCACAGCTGCAGCCTTTCCTAGGTTAAACAGTGCCTCCCCCTTCCACCAGCACAGCTCAGTCTGCAGTGGGGAAAGCCAAGTCAGAATTCTTGAACGGGGTTTACATTTCTGCAATTAATAAATCTCCAGTTAGATTTATTCAGTCAGAGATGTGATCAGCTCTCTGCAGCTTTAGATGCCTCCAGATCTGAGCTCAGCAGAGAAATTGCTGACTTTTGGCTCTTCTGGGGTCACTGGGGAGTGGAGTCAGCACCCCGGTACAAAAACAGAGAGTGAGAACTGGCAGTGCTTTCCTCATTTCCAAGAGCTTCAGGACAGACCTCTGGGGGAAAGCACAGTTAATCAGGTCCCAGGAGTGTGTGAAGCCACACCCCTGAACGTGGTGAGTGTCCAAGACTGGTGTGGAAAGAGCTGCAGTGGTTCAGTGGGAATGATGGGCTGCAGAGCTGCAGATCCCCAACATGAGAAGGACCTGGAGCTGCTGGAGAGAGTCCAGAGGAGGCCACGGAGCTGCTCCAAGGGCTGGAGCCCCTCTGCTCTGGAGCCAGGCTGGGAGAGCTGGGGGTGTTCCCCTGGAGAAGGGAAGGCTCCAGGGAGAGCTCAGAGCCCCTTGCAGGGCCTGAAGGGGCTCCAGGAGAGCTGGAGAGGGACTGGGGACAAGGGATGGAGGGACAGGACACAGGGAATGGCTTCAAACTGAGAGAGGGCAGGAATGGATGGGATATTGGGAAGGAATTGTTCCCTGTGAGGGTGGGCAGACCCTGGCACAGGGTGCCCAGAGAAGCTGTGGCTGCCCCTGGATCCCTGGCAGTGCCCAAGGCCAGGTTGGACAGGGCTTGGAGCAACCTGGGATAGTGGAAGGTGTCCCTGCCCATGGCAGGGGTGGCACTGGATGATCTTTGATGTCCCTTCCAACCCAAACCTTTCTGGGATTCTGTGATTTTGCCTGCCTTGTGTAAGACCATGACACACCTGGAGCAGAGTTGCTCAGGTCCACAGCTCTTCTGATGTCAATAAAAAGAGGTGGCTAAAGGGAACAGAAATAAATCTCATTAAAACCTCCAGCGGGTTGTGTTCAGATGTCTCCATGAAACGTTTTATCAGTGTTCAATCGTGAAAACAACTTCTGTGTTGAAAGAAAAAAAAATAATTCCAGAACAATCAAAATTCATATCACTGGGCTTGGATCCTCAGCTACAAACCTTCCACCCCATCATTTTGTTTGTTTTCAGTGGTATGTTCCATTAAGCATTGACTGTGATTAAAAATTATTGCTTATCTTCATGCCTCATTTCATATTTCTTATATAGACATCCAATTATTGATAACAACCATAGATCACCCCCAAAATTTTCACTGACTTATTCTGGTGAGCAAGGATCACATGTATTTTATTGCCCTTGTGTTGTGTTTCAAGCAGAAAAATATGAGTTATCATAAGGAACACACAAGGGAGTCCTGAAAACAGCAGCAGTTCTTCCCTGGCTCAAGATATTTGTTGCACTTGAAGTAAAATTGTCAGTGATGCTTTCTCAGGGAGAGTGATCTTTTTGTTCCTCAGGCATCTTTAGTCTATTAAATCTCTGATATTTTTTTTGGTTTTCTTTCCAAATATAGAATCATAGAATGCTATGGGTTGAAAGGGGCCTTAAGGATCATCTCATTCTAACCCCTGCCATGGGCAGGGACACCTTCCACTATCCCAGGTTGCTCCAAGCCCCATCCAACCTGGCCTTGGGCACTTCCAAGGATGAGAGAATATCCTACATAAAGCTCTCAGGTTCCCAGGAAGTGTCTGGATGCCAGAAACATCACTATAGAGAAAAAAGAACTACATAGAATTAAAAATATTTAAATTTATTTCTGTCAGTTTGCTGAGATTCATTCTTTAAAAAAATAAATCAGCCTTTATGTTTGTAAGTAAATTTAAAGATAGATTAGATTTTAATTTCTTCTCCTTTCTTTACCTGTCATCCCATATCACACCAAATAAAGGGTCAGACTTCACACTCAGGTCTGTCTTGGTTTGAATCCCTTCACAGCAGCTTCAGAACAGAGTGAGAGAGATGTCAGGGATGGATCAGGACTGACCTTTTCATCAAGACCTCGTTCTGTTTGTTGTTCCCAAAAGTCTCCCAGCCAATTGCATGCCCTGGGTTTGTTTGCAGGAGGATCTAGAGGGTGATAATTGGGAAAGAGACTGGCACGGGCAGAACAAATGTGTGCTGCAGCTGAAACCAGTTCTTTGGGGTTTGGAAATGTGACCCTGGAAAGAGAATTATATCAGAATTAATAAAATTTTTCTTCAAGCATGGAAAGAATCAAAAGCTGGAAGGTGACTAAATTATTTATTTTCACTGTGACAAGTTTCTTTTTTGTCCATCTGCCTTTCCCTCGTGTTGCCCCATAACCCTGAGGTGAAGGAAGATGTGATTCTGGCTGGCCCTTAATCCCAGTGTGTGTTTCTACAAAATTCATGACATCAAATTTGTCATCAAGCTATGGAACGTGCAAAGAGCTTCTTGTTTAACAGCCCAAATAAATCCTTTCACCCCAGAATGCTGGGCAGGAAAAGAAAGCAGCCTTGCAACAATCCTGGCAGACCTCAGCTCCCACCTCAAACCCTGTCAGGAACACATTTAAATTAATCCATTCCTATTTTATGTGCAAGAAATACTAAACTGGAGTTGATAGGGCTTGAGGGGGACCTTGGAAGCTCAATTTGTCCTCCCTCCTGCTTCTGACAAGCACGACTTTGTGTAAACCCATCCTGTGTGCTCTGAGGAACCTCCCAGGCTGAAGATGTTCCTGCTGTCTCAGCTGATCTGTTTCAATCCTTTTTTTCTTTCTGTGACCACCCTAAACTCCTGTTAAATTATTTCGTTGTTCTGGATGATTAAATGCAAGATTTTAAACTGATAATCAGATTAGATTTGCCCATAATGTAAAGTACCCTGAGACTAAACATTGTCCCTCTGAATAATGAACATCCTTTTCTCCTCCCTTTTCTGAGGGAAAGCAATCTCTCCATCCTCCTGGATTCATGGGGCTGCCCAATGCAGGAGTTGCACTCAGTGACCCCTGTGGGTTTCTTGGAGCTCAGGATATTCCATGATTCTGTGTGAGATGGGCTTCCATTGCCATTTCCCTGTTGTCCTTCCCAGCTCATTCCTGGCCCAGGACCTTTGGAACAAGCCTGGCTCTGAAATCCCATCTGAGCCTGGAACCTCAAAGCTGAGCTTTGCAGTAAAACCCAACCATGGCCCAACTAATGGGTAATGTGGATAAAAATCTGCACCTGTGGGACACCTGAATGCTTCGACAAATCTCCTCTGAATATCATTCTTACTGGGACAGAATAAGACCTAAAGTTGAGAGTTTCTGAACAATGCTCTGACAACATGACTGCTTCTGACCAACAAATGCCTTGGTCTGACCTCATGAACCATCCAGTTTCCTGCAAGATACTCAGCAAAGACCCTTTGAACACAAAAAATTCAAAATCCAGCTGGGTTCTCTTTGCCCCATGAGTGATTTCAGCCATTTGCAGAAGGACATTTTCATCTATTCAGGTTTAAAATAAACCTGTTAAAAAACCAGGTTTAAAAATAATCATGAAGTAATATATATTGAGATTTCTATTTTTGTTTAAATCACCTTTATCTTTAGTTCCATGTCTTGCAATTGCTTTAATAGATCTGTGATTAAAACAAAAAATAGAGTTATTTTTGTGGTGAAACCCAATATGATGGATGCAACAGAACAGTTCTGGGTAAACAATTTTTGGTTTGTTCATGTGGGTGAGCAACCCTCTAAGTTTCATTGACCTCCAAAGGACAAATTTTTTCTCCAGATTTATAGCAAAATTCTACAAAATAACCATTTTTCATTGTGCTTGCTCGAAAGGATTGTGAAATTGTGAGCTGAGCCTGGCATTGGGATGGGATGCAGCCTGTAACAAGATGCAGATACAGGGAATTCTTTTGGGCAGGGGCTTGATGCTAAAAGCCTTAATTTAGTCTAAATCAGACACATGATCCAGTGTCATGTGCATGAATGGCTCAGTGAAAGTAATTATTTGAGTCATGAGGGCCTTTCAGGAGGTTTAGGGTAAAAAGGGTGAGGAAACAAAAAGGTAAATAAGTCTAGAGATGTGAACAAAGTAGAGCTCAGTATCTGAACTCTTTTGCATGGAGCAGATCAAGATCTCACTGGAACAAAACAGATGCTGCAGCTTCAGGGTACAGCAGATTTAGGTGGCCAAATGTATTTGGAAATCCTTGCCATAAAAACCTCTCATCAACAAAATCCAATCACAAATTCAAAAAGGAAAACATGGTAGGTTTTTCTTCGTTGTTACCATTTAATAAGAGTGGTTTTATTAAGGAAACTAATGAAATGCGAGCTGCAAAATGAAAGAGGGAAAATTTAGATTATATATATGGAATAAATTCTTCTCTGTGAGGGTGCTGAGGCCCTGGCACAGGGTGCCCAGAGAAGCTGTGGCTGCCCCTGGATCCCTGGCAGTGCCCAAGGCCAGGCTGGACAGGGCTTGGAGCAACCTGGGATAGTGGAAGGTGTCCCTGCCCATGGCAGGGGTTTGGAATAAAATTATTTTTAAGGTCCCTTCCAACCCAAACCGTTCTGTAATTCTGTGATTCTCTATAAATGTTTGGGGGGGTTCTGTTGCAAGTGGCAACATTTCCTCTCTGATGAATGTGGGTGTATCACAAATGCACACTTGATCATAAATTTTTTTTATAAATAAAATGTCTAGCTCATATTTTGAAACTTCTTTAGTTCATTTCCTTCCTCTCTACAGTTACCAAACCTGTGGGTGTTGCTCTCTCTGATCCTCCCCTGACTCTCACCTTTTTGGCATTCACTCACAGTGCTTAAAAAGAAGCTTCTTCTTCAGTGAGAACACAATGGGATTTGATGAATCCCATGAGAAAATTGCAGAGGGGAAGAAATCAGAATCAGGTTGCCTCATTTTCGCAAAATGCAGACAGACAGAATGCATCTGTATAAAACATTACTCACAATTTTTAGCCAGACGATGACAAAGCAGAAGTGAGAACAGTGCCTTTCTTATGACAAGTGAAACCATTTCTGAGAGACTGAGCAGGCCAAGGAAAGGGCTCTGTGGGACATTGTCTTGATTTTGGCTGGGATAGAGAGAATTTTCTTCCCAGCAGCTGGCACAGTGCTGTGTTTTGGATTCAGTACAGGAATAATGTTGATAACACACTGATGTTTTGGTTGTTACGAGGTTGTGCTTAGTCTGCATCAAGAACTTTTCAGTTTTCCATGTTCTGGGAGGGAGCAACTGGATGAATTGGCCAAGGGAATATTCCAGTCCATAGAACATCATTCCCAATATTTAACCTGGAGGGCTTGGCCAGGAGGGGACAATCACTGCTGGGGGAAGGGCTGGGCATTGGTCAGCAGGTGGTGAACGATGGTGTTGGGCATTACTTGATTCTCTTGGATTTTGTTCCTCCCTTCTCCTTCTCCTTCTCCTTCTCCTTCTCCTTCTCCTTCTCCTTCTCCTTCTCCTTCTCCTTCTCCTTCTCCTTCTCCTTCTCCTTTTTTCTCCTTCTCCTTCTCCTTCTCCTTCTCCTCCCTCTCCTTCTCCCCCTCTTCTTCTTTTCCTTCTTCCTTTACCATTATTATTATTATTATTTCAATTATTAAACTGTTCTTATCTCAACCCATGGGCGTTTATGGGTTTTTTTGGTTTTTTTATATTCTCCTCCCCATCCCACCAGAGATTAACAAGGGCAGGGTGACCAAGGGCCTGTGTGGTTCTTGGTTGCTGGCTAGAGTTCAACCACAACAGACATCCATGTCTGGGCTATCAATCAGATTCAGAGCCTGGGAGTGTTTAAATTTGCACAAAAGGTTTCATGGTTCAGGCCACCATCAGCGTGACAGGCTCTTACAGTGAGAGCTGTGATTGCAGGGTGAGGGAGGGAGCTCTAAATCAGAAACTCCAGCAGCCGCCTCTCCTTGAGGAAGGTGATGTGATCAGTAAATTCAGGTTAAACACCCAAGGTGGAAGGCACAGAAACCAGGTCTGACTTCCTTTAGAATAATTGACTGGTGCAACTTCACAGATGCAATGCAAAGGGGTAAATGCATCCCATTGCATCTTTAAATTACCATTGAATTGAAATAACACGATAGTTTATTTAAATTTATTAGGTTTTTGCACGTCAGACATAACATTTGGCCACATGAAATCAGAAAGTAGAGAAACAGTAAAATGTGCAATGCAACACTCATTACAACACTGAGTATGTGAAAAGTTCAGTGTTTTGTCTTGGGAGAATGAAGAAACCCTTCAAACAAGAAGCTGAAATTTGTTAACATTCACCTAATATATACATTTGGAGCATTACTGGGCTGGTTCCATATTTTCAAAGTCTCCCAGGACAATCCTGGAAAAATAAAGAAATAACTTGCAAAAAGTTTTTGAGGGCTGTGAGAAGCACCATACACTGATAAACTCTTATCAAAAACAAACATGAGGAAGAAAACTTGATTATCAGCATTACAGATAATAAAAATAAATTATAATTATTATTAGATAATAATTACAACAATGCTACTTTGCCTGTGGGGAGATAACCACAAATGCAAAACAGATTTTTAGGTCAGGAAGGAAAATATTAGTGAGGAATAAAAGCTGGAAAAGTTAAACAAGGGTTATTCCAGTGGCTGGAAGGACAGAGGTTTTTAAGAGTAAAACAGAGTCCCAAAGGAGGCAGCAGATTTTCCATCTTTGGCTCTCTATGGATCAAGAGGGGATGTTTTTCTGGAAGCAGTGCAGGATGAGCTCTCATGAGCTCTGTTCTGCAAGATGTCACCGTGATTGATCTGCTGCTCCCTTCTGCCCATTAACTCAGTGTTTATTAATCACACAGAAGTGACTGAACTCCCCAAGCCCCGTCCCAGCAATGCACAGACCTCAATTAAAAACCTCTGCTGCATCATTCTTGTCCCATGATTAGTCTGGCTCTCTGGGCCAAAAGCAATATATTTTCCCAGCTCACTCTTCTCTAAACACTGGAGTAGCATTTCAATGTGGAGTTTCATGTTGACCTTCATGGCTTTGATTTTTCAATTCATTTCTTGTCATTACGGGTTATTAAGAGTTGTTTTCAATTGACTTATGGATGAACTTTGTCTCCAAGAGTCAGATTGTCTTTTTCATTTCTATTTTGACAGTCAGTGACTTTTAAAACAAGGGTCTGTACATTTGTAAACAGAAAAAAAGAGTTTGTAAAATCATAGAATGGTTTGGATTGGAAGGAACCTTAAATATCATCTTGTCCCAACGTGTTGAGCAGGAGCCCAAATAAAATCTTGTGTAGCCCTTTGTGCAGTGAAATGTTTAATTGAGAATTAAAGAATATTTTTAGACCTTTCCCATCATAATCAAATATTTTTCAGCAGTGGGGAGCAGATGGGTAAATCCTTTCTGGTTAGGCACATGCCATTTTCTCCATCAGCAGCTACAATGTTCTGTCAGAAAAATCAGGAAAAGATTTCCTGAGCAACTCTTGCCGGAAGGTGAAGTTTGCCAAAGAAATGTGAACTGCCCACATGCACAACCTTCTCTGTCAGCAACTTCTCTCCTCTGGCAGGTAAAATCAACTTCCTCAGCAGCTGCAAGTCTATCCCAAAGCTCTGTGAGTTGTCTCCTGATACCTCTGCATGCTTTCCCCAGCTTGGCTGTTTTGTAAAAAAGGTGTTGGAAATTAATTCACTGGTCCTTCACCGTAAAAGGGTTTTCCCTGCTGTGGAGGCAGAGGTGTAAAACAGAGGAGCTGCTGGGTTAAGCCACCCAAAACTCCCTTCACACAGCTTTCTATCCTTTTATTGCTGCCCATCACCCTCTTTCTACCCAAATCAAGGCCACCCCTGCTCTTCCAGGACAATGCAGACCCACAGACTCTTTCTTCAGGCCCAGAGGCATCTCCTTGGGACAGGACAAGAGGAAACGGCCTCAAGTTACCTCAGGGAAGGTTTAAATTGATAAAAGAAAAAATTTCTTCATGGAAAGAATTGTCAAGTGCTGGAACAAGATTCCCAGGGCAGTGCTGGAGTCACCATCCCCAAAAGTGTTGAAAAAAAAACCCCAAATGTGAGAATATGGCACATGAGGACAGGATTTAGTGATGAACATGGTGATGGAGCTGAGTTGACAGCTGGACTTGATGATCTCAGGGGTCTTTCCCAACCTTAATGATTCTGTGAATCTTTGAGATGCTCATTTGGATTGTTCCAGCACTGGAGGATGGGCACAAGGTGCTGTTTCCTATCAACACAAAAATCTCTTATGCCTGGCAGGGCTCTGCTGCAGCCAAACTTCCTAAAAGTGCCACAGAGAAGGGAGCTTGGTCTGTGGTGGGCAGCACCTGGGTCACAGTGACAAGAGAATTAAAACAAGGCAGTCAAATAAATCTTCTTTTCCTTTTTCTTACCTTTCTTTACATTGAATGTGCTCTGCATCTATTTTATATTCTTTTTTATGGTGTTTGTGGTTGAAAGAAGGGCTTTCAGTCACAAAAGTCAGTGAGTGCAGCAGAGAACCTCTGAAGTTATTCTGCTTTCTCTGTCCTTTCTTAGTAATTTCAGAAGGTCTCGCCAAGCAAGTGTCTTTAAAGATTTTATTGAGTTTTTTTTTAATATAAAGGTGGTTACACAGAAAAGCAGAGGATGTTATTTCTTAAAAAGGTTTTTCTTCTAGTCCTCTCCTGATAATGACTCTGAGAATGAAAGTAATTCAGGCTGACAGGTCCTCACTGCCTGTGGTACAGCATGCAGAGAGAAATAGCATAAAGCTCCTTAAATGTGAAGTGATGAAAGCCACAAGTGCTTCAGAAACACCCAGAGCAGGGGAACATGATGGTGCTTTGAGCACAATCTATTCCTTGAAATAATCTGGCTCCAGCAAGTGCATAAAAGTTGGTGTCATTTCTGTTGCAGAATTTCCTCGTGACTCTTGGAAGTTTCATTCCTGGAAAGTTCAGCTGTGACTGAAAGACTTGAGAAAAAGGGATTAAAAAAAAAAAATCCCCCAAAACCTCGGAGCCAAAGATGTGGTGTGGAATTTAAACTCATTTTCAGAGAGGATCACATTCAGATGCATTGCTCAGAGATGTATTTATATTTTGAATAACCACATTACTCAAAGCAGTTTAGCAACAGGCAGGAGGGAACTGCCTCAAGACATCAAAAATCCTTCTTATAACCCTGCAATGCATTTGGAAGGCTGTAAAAATCATAATAAAGCTTCCCAATAGCTGGCACAGCTGAGAGAAATGGAAAAAGCTAAAACAAATCAAATATAAAGCAGAAGAGTTATGAAAGAAAATCTGGAGATCTCAGGCTACACCCTGCAGTGTCTACTTTGGGGAAAAAAAAAAAAAAAAGACAGTGTGTGGCTGATTGAAATAATGGTTTCCCTTGAGTGAAAGCTGCCAGGTTGATTGCCAAATTCACTTCCTGTGAAGTCTTCTGTGCTAAAAGTGCTCCTTGCTGTGGTGGGGAGAGTGGCACATCCTCACACGTTGATAACATTCAGTTTTCTCCCTCTGGTGAGAAATTCCAATGGCACCGAGGTAAAACTCCCACCTAGGGCAGCCTGATCCCCTCTCAGCCTTGACAGAACATCCAGGCAGCACGCAGAGATTGTGTGTGATGGTCACAGAAAGAAACCCAGCCATAAAATGTGCCTCAACAAAGCTCATCAACTCTGCTTCTGTTCCAGTGGAGGCACAAAAATACAGTTATTAGAAGATAAAGTCTTTGTAACCATCTATCCAACAGGGGTTCTTTTTGTTCTTAAAGTATTATTTCTTTGTTGTTTTTCCCAGTCCCTAAAAGTTGGCTCCTGAGAAAACAGTGATTTAAGAGACTGTTCTGTCAACCCTCAGTACTTATAAATATGGAATAAAATTTCACATGTAAGCCAGCACACACAGATAACAGTCGAGTTTATGTAGACAGAAGTATTTTCAATCACAGAAGATTTTTTCCTTTGATCTATTTTGCCATTTGCCACATTCCCAGAGATTTTGTTACACCTCTCAGTCAGAAGCTGGGACTGTGGAGATGGGGCTGACACATGGAAGGATCTTCCACGAGGCTCTGCAAGGGCTGGGGAAAGAATGAAGTGTCTGAAACTGCTCTCATATGTGACTCTTTTTTTTTTTCCTGGCATGTTTCTTGACCTGAATAATGTCTTCTCCCTGAGGTGATAGACATTCATGTGAGAAAAGCTACATCTCCCCAGAAGAAAGTGGATTAGCTTTGTATCCATGAAAAGTGTTGGAGCAAAAGATGTTTTAACAGAGCAGCTGAACACAGACAGCAATTAATTTCCTTCCCTTCTTCAGGGGATTTTTTTTTATATAAATCCCAGGAGGTTTTTGCATTTACCTATTTTGTTACAGACCATTTTGCCACATTTAAAATGGCCTTGGAGGCATTTTTAGAAAGCTATTACTCACTGGCAGGCTCGCAGGGGTATTGCAGACGCTGAGCACTGAGCACCCACAATGAAGATTGCAGCAAATAGGGCTGAACCCTCAGCAGGCACAAAGAGGAAGCATTAGCAAAGTGAAAGCTGCCAGGATTCTCAGAGGAACACAAGGAATTCTTTCATCACTGCTCTTGCTGATCCCCAGCCTGGGCTGAGTTTATAATAAACAGGGGAGTTCATTTATAAGAAACCCAAAGGGTTTTTTTGCTGTGCTGTCTCTGAGTTTGAACATGGAAAATATAAATATAACCACCAGGACAGTGGCAGTTACCATATTGAGGTTATTACACCTTCATTTCTTGCCAGGTAAATCCCTTTCAGTACCACATTTCTCTCTTTAATGCTCATCCTCCTCTTTGAATCTAATAGATGCCATGTAAAGATTTTTTTTTTTCACCTTAAAAGTTAATTTGCTCCCAGGCTTCTTCACCATCTTGGACTCTTCCTAATTCCCCATAACCTTCTTTCCCAAAATGCACCATCCCATGGATGGGTTCAAATTGGCTCTTTGGAGAGCTCCTGAGGTTCATTTCCCACTAAGAGGGACCTATCCAGCCTTTCTCTCCGTGAAAAGCCAAAATGAGTAGAGGTTGCTGTGCTCCTCTTGAGGCTTCTTTTCTGCCAGGATGCAAAGAAAATGGTAAAATAACAGCAATATGTTGTAGCACTGGGTTAGGGACCAAGAGGGAGAGTTCAAGTTGGAAAAATGTGTAAACCCTGTGCCTGGGACTCGTGGTTCTTCCTCGTTCCTGGGGTCCATCAGTAATAAAATTACCAATAATCAAAAATTCTTTGGGTTTGAGAGTTTTATGGTGAACCTCAGTGAATAACATCAACATACACAAAATGCCAGATTTGGCATTTGGTGACTAACTAAATATTAGGGGGGAAACAGTGAAGATGCCATTATCATCTACTAGGGCCAAATCTGAAGTGATTTAGGCTCAGTGCCATGAATTTTAGCAATATTTCCATGCTTTCCAGGCTCTATTTTTTAATACATCTGAGCTCTTGATTTCATTTATCTCCAAAAGAAAAGCACAAACTATTCTTGCCACTTGGAGTTTCTGTTTAGAGGTGAAAAAATTGATGTTTTCAAACTCCATGAAAGAAAGAAGAAAGCAGACAAGGTTGTTTAACAAAAATAAATGAGGGCTTGGAATCGGTGTAGGTTACAGGGAAGTTGGTTCCAGCTCTTGGCAAAGCATTTTCATTCACATTTCTGGTCTCAAAGAATTTCTGACCACAAATATTTGAGTCATTTTTTATCAGATAAATATTATAGATATATCACATATCATATAAAGTGTTGTGATTGTTAGGTAAAAGTTGCCAGGGAGCAGCCAAGTAACTGAGTGCTTTTCATGGGTATTTCTTTCCAATCACATCACATTGAAAAGCTTGAAAAAAACTAAAAGATGACATAAATTCATTTTCTTTTTTTAGGATGGATGTTGTCACTTTGCTTTTCTTTATAGAAAACTTTGAATCCATCATCCAAGTGAAGTTTCTGGAGATACAGAATTTAGACTATGAATAAAAATATGAATAACTGCAGAACTGGCCCACTGGAAAAAGTGAGTGCACACAAAAACTGGGTGAATTTAGCTGCGTGATGAATTTTATTTTTGTTTTCTTGCAGTTTAGGAGTAGTTACTTTTGTTAAGTTTAAATACTGCACTGAGAACCAAAGGCAGCTCATGGGGCTTCTCCTCAGGCTTCAACACCAGCCAAGCCAAACCCACAGCAGGAGGAAGGAGCTCATAATCCCTCCCTCCCTGCCTAAGTCAGGTCCCAGTGTTTTTAATGTGCCCCATTCCAATAACCAGGCTCCTGCATGTCCCACATTCACCTCGTTCCTGCAGCCACTCCAAATCCTCTGCTGCTTATTGCAGAATAAGAGAGTTCTGTCCTGTCGCCCTGCTTTTTGCAGGGTTCCACGGTTGTAATTTTGTAGTAGAAGTTCCCATACATTTTCTATAAACACAGTCCTTGTTTTCCTAACTGGCCAAGATTGTTTTCAACTTTTAGATTGTTTTTCATTCCTTTCCCCTGGGGCGGAGAAAGATGATTCACCATGTCTTTGTCCTGTGAACTTACAGAGGTGGTAACCTCTTTGACCAATGCATGATTGTCTTAAGAAAGATCTATAAATGAGAGAATAAAGAAGAGCAGCCCTTTTGGTGGTGCTGCCTGATGGTTCAAACTGCTGCTCTGAAGCCTGTGTGTTTCTTTCATGTCCAGCAGTGCCATCCTGTCCTTCTGCTGGGCTCTCTGGAGTGAGGTGTGCAGCCCTCCCCAAGTGTCTGCAGGACGTTTCTTTGCGTGACAAAGGGATTGCTTTGGCTGCAGGGAGATTTTGGCCTTGCTGGCTGTTCCCCCTCTGTCTCTGCAGCACAGCTGCCACCAGGCCGAGCCCGGGGAGAGGTGACCCAGCCCCATTTGTGATTCTGAGTGCAAACTCCCAAACGAGCCCTAATGCAATCCAATTAGGCGAGGCGGGAGAGCAGAGCAGCAATCTTGATTAGCACCTCCACGCATTAGCATTTGCAGCAGACCAGACAAAGTAATGAGCTGCTCCCAAAATAAGCCAGCGGCGTGCGTGGCACATGTAAAACAGGGATTAAAATCTTGCAGCTTCGTTGTCAGTGTCTACATGTTAAAAGTCAGCTCCAAAGGTCCCCTATTCTATCCTCAGCCACCCTGTGGTGGGGTATCTGCTCCCTCCTTGCTGCAAGGACAGCTGTGACAATGCTGTGGCCACATCCTCGCTGATTTCAGTGGAGCTGGATCATTGTAAAAAAAGCTGGAATATGGTTCTGTGTGGTTTTTGTTGTTATTCTCAAAATCATGGAATGGTTTGGGTTGGAAGGAGACCTTGAAGATCATCCTGTTCTATCCCTGCTGGGGGCAGGGACACTTTCCACTATCCCAGGGTGCTCCAAGCCCCAACCAACCTGGCCTTGGACACTTCCAGGGATCCAGGGGCAGCCACAGCTTCTTTGGGAAACCTTTGCCAGGGTCTCACTATCCTCACAGAGAAGAATATTTCAAATATTTAATCTAAATCTTTTGTCTTCCACTTTGAAGCCATTCCCCCTCGTCCTGACACTCCAGTTCCTGATGAAGTGTCCCTCTCCAGAGACTGAAAGGCTGCTATGAGGTCTCCATGCAACCTCCACAAGAGGAAAGGGGGTTTTTGTATTTATAAGGAATTTTTTGTATTGCAATTCCTGCCCATTGCTTCTTGTCCATTCAGTGGGCACCACTGAGAAAAATCTGGGTCCCCACATCAGGTACTCATCCATGGTGGTAAGATCTTCCCTCCTTGAGGATAAACAGCATCTCCTCATGGGACAGATGCTCCAAGCCTTTAATCACCCTCAGGGATCTTCGCAGGATCCTCTCTCATGTGTTCTTGTGGCTCTTGTGCTTGGGTCCCAAACTGGGCATGCAGGGAGGCCTCACCAGTGCTTAGTGAGGAACCTCTCAGTGGTACCCTGAACTGGACCATTACAAAGGTGGGATGAAGCCAGCACACCTTCAAATATCCCCAAAACTGCCCCACAGAGAGGCTGTCAGCTCACAGAAAGGAAAGTCTTTAGTCTGCATGGGCCCTTAGATCTGCCCAGTTAGACTGGACTTGTTTTTATTCTTAACCCAGCTGGTTTTCACAAAGGAATTTTCATCCAACATCTTGATTTCTACTAAGCATGGGTGAATAATTCTGCAGCTGTCCCCTGTGCTCGGGACATGTTAAGCACTGCCCTCCATGCTCAGTCTAATTGGGATGAGATTTCTTAGACATCAGCTGAGGGAAAAGCCTCCAAGGAGATTCACTCACCCACCTTTGATACATCACTGTCATTCCCAGAGTAAGATCTCTTGGGTAGAAATTGAAACCTCTAGCCTGAGACAAACCTTTCAGCTCAAGAGTGCTGCCAACCTAAAATATTTTCTTGTAGCTTGGTCACAGAGGAAAATCAACACAGCCCAAATTCGTGCAGGCTCAGGCTGTTCTACTTGTGAAACTCTAATATCTCTACCACAAGGCTTACCCCCACAGTCATTTCAAGGCTTTTAATTTTGCCAAAATATCACAGAATCTGCTCATATTTTCCCTCTTGGCTTGAACATAGCACCAGTTGTGTCCATGAGCAGGGGGAGGACATGCTGTCAATATTGCATTGCTCCTACTGGGGATGAGCCAAATAATTACAACAATTCAGCTTCCAGAATATTTGTTCATTTCTATGACTGAAAATTTAATTTTTCTGGGGAAATTCTGGTGTTTCTACCTGAAGAAATTGTTGTTTGCTAATGGCCAAGAACTGGATTCCAGCACAAAGAGTTTCAGTCTTAAATGTTTATTTTTAAAAGTCCAAACCTGGATATCTCTCAGAGAATCTCAGAGGCACCCAATCAAACCCAAATCCCTGACAAATGCTTGAGTAGGTAAAATGTAGATATATATTTTGCAAGTTTAATCATTCCCTTCCTTCCATCTTTTTTTCCCCCTCTCTCCAGTGAGAATAAACCCATAAATTCAAAATTAGAGGTGAAGCGCTGTCTTTGCAAACTCTCTGGAAATACCTAAAAAAATTAATCTCTCAGAAAATCTTTCCTCATTGCTTTACCTCACAGATGTAACTTTTGGGAGACCAAGATTCAGGTATGATCCAGATAGTAAAGATTGGTTTTCTTAACCTAAAGGACTTCATGGTGAGAAATATCAAAAATCTTCTATTGAGGCATTAAATTTCAAGTGCTAATTCTGTTCCTTTTCTAAACAAGTGGCTTTGAAAAGTGATTCTGTCACTGTATGGGGTTTTTGGGTTTACAGAAAAGCAACATATTTACCCACTTCAGGCTACCATCAGTGTTCCATTAAAGATTTTCACGTGGCTTTTCTGTGATGTGAACACAGTTCCAATGACAAACCCAAACAGTAGCATCAGGAAAGAATCCCAAAACTACAGAATACTTCCCAAGAGGCAAGCAGTCATTTTTAAAGTACTTGGATATGTTCAAGCAAGGATGGTCAGAAAATAAAGTTGAGCAAAGATGGTGAGGGAAAGCAACTCATCAAACTTAAGTTGAAGGAGGGTAAGATGGGATTTTGGGAAGGAATTCTTCCCTGTGAGAGTGGTGAGGCCCTGGCACAGGGTGCCCAGAGAAGCAGTGGCTGTCCCTGGATCTCTGGAAGGGATCCAAGGCCAGGCTGGACAGGGCTTGGAGCAACCTGGGATAGTGGGAAGTGTCTCTGCCCATGGCAAGAAGTGGAACAGGGTGGTCTTTGATGTCCCTTCCAACCCAAACCATTCCATGATTCTATGATTAGTTCTTCCTGAGAGCTACTTGAAATGCTGGCTTTCCCATCAGTGTGATCCCAAAATTTTACTCCTAACAAACCAAAGAACTCTTCCTAACTCCCCAGAACCTTCTTTCCCAAAATGCACTTTGCAGCTCACAAAATGTGCTTGCGCCATGTTTCTTCTCCTGGAAACACTGGAAAAATCAACAATATTTCATCTGTGATGATATTTTTTGACTCAAAGTCGTGTCTGGTGGGAAGGGTATGGTCATTGTGGGCCACCTTGGCTCGTCTGGGTTCTGGGAAAGACATTTGATTTGCAAGTGGGAGTGACAGCAGCCTTGGTATTCCCAGGTGGATGAATCATAGACAAGTTCTGAGCATCTGCAATTTCCATGTTGCTCTCATTATTAGAAGCCCATTTATATTTAACAACATAGAAGATTAGAATTCCAGTGAAATGAGCTCAGAAAAGCACTATAAAGGAGTCTGGGAGACTCAGGCTGAAATGGATGGGGCATCATTTTCTATTCATTTTCTATCTCCTCTTTCTTTTATTTCTGGGAAAGAGTCTTGTAAAGTGACTTATATTTACTCTGGAAGGTAATTGAACATGCTGCTCATACACCTTGACGAGAACTCTTTTCTGGAAAAAGAATTTATTTCCTGATAAATTGACCAGCTAATCTGTTTTTTATTATGGAGTTTCTTCACAAGTACTGCTGGCCAGGTTGCAATCTCCTTTCTAAAAGCTGTGCTTTTCCTGTGCTAGTGAGTCATTTGTAATAGTTACAGAGTCACCACTTGCAGCTACCAGCTGGGAAATTGTTATGAACAACTTAAAAAAAATAAATTATAAAAACCCAGCTGCTTATTTTCAAAATTTTTTCTCTATATCCTTACCCTCCCAAACTGAAGAAATCAACTGAAGTCCAGTCTCTCTTCTGTGTGCTCCAAAGGACGTGTATTTCCGAGTTGCACCAGGGAATATTTAGAATTGATATTAGGGAAAAATTTCTTCACTGAAAGGGTGTCCAGCCCTGGCACAGCTGCCCAGGGCAGTGATGGAGTCCCCATCCCTGGAGGGATGTAAAAGCCATGTGGATGTGGCACTTGGGGACAGGGGTCAGTGGTGGCATTGGCAGTGCTGGGTTAAGGGCTGGACTGGATGATCTTAAAAAGTTTTTCCAACTTTAATGATTCTGTGATTCTATGAATATTGAATTATACCGTGGTGTTTGAGTAGGAAGAGAAGCATTAATCTGATTAATTTGCCTTATTGTCTGTGCAGTTGGGACCTTTCACCAGATTCTGCCCTTTGCCTCGTTTAGTGAGTTTGCTCTTCCCACCTTCCACCGCTCTTGTCCCCCACTCTGCCCTTTTCTAATCACAGGTTGTCACTTCTCTGTGTCACATCTTGCCCTATTGTGGGAGAAGGAAGTGATTCATCCACATTGCTGGACATCCAGGATCCTGCCAAAATTACTGTTCTCTATTGCATTTTAATAAAACTGCATCATCATAGAATCTGAGAATGGACTGGGTTGGAAGGGACCTTAAAACATATCCAATCCATGACCTTCCATGGGCAGGGACACCTTCCACCATCCCAGGTTGCTCCAAGTCCCATCCAACCCAGCCTTGGACACTCCCAGGGATCCAGGGGCAGCCACAGCTTCTCTGGGCACCCTGTGCCAGGGCCTCCCCACCCTCACAGGGAGGAATTCCTTCCCAGTATCCCATCTCTCCCTGCCCTCTGGCAGTGTGGGAATGCACTCCCCTTAGTCCTGTCACTCTGTGCTTTTGTAAATAATATTTCTCCATCTTTCTCCTCGTTCTGGCACTTTCATGCCCTGTTCTGCATATTCAGCTCAATATTCTGGTCACACACATATTTTTGCTGGAATAAAAATCTGTAGATACCAGTGAGTTCTCCTCGTGCTTTTTCTAGTGATGTGTATGTAGTGCTGTGTATGGCTCCTGTGGGCACTGTTATTTGTCATAACAAAACCATCTTTGTCTCTTTCCTGCTGGGAATATAAATTCTTGAAGCAGGGTGCTTCTTCCATGTCTCTGTGCAGTGGCACTGGGAGCCCAAGAAGAGCTGTAAGGCTGATGCATTCAGCACAATCCCCAGGTGAGTGTGGCTCAGGAAACAGATGGGAGAAATTGAGCTTTTTGCCATTATTTCTTTGTTTAAGGAAACTTTGCAGACTTCTCTTTGCTGCCATGTGCCGGTAACGAGAACTCCTGAGCTCTCCCAAGGGAAAAGTGTCTGAGGATAAGTGTTTTCTGTGAGATTGACAAAGCTGAGCCAAACTCAGCACTGCCCATTAGGCCTCCAATTGTCTGATGGATTGCACAAATCTGAGTTAAGTGCCTGAGCTGCTGCTGCTGCCACTGCTGGGGGAGAAGGTGGCAGGTGTCAAACTGCTACAAAGGGCTTTTACTAAAAAGTCAGTAAAATTTCCTGCACTGTCATCTTGAGAGATCTTGTTGCAGTGGCAGCGCTTCAAATCCCAAAGCTGGTGCAAAGTTTGGTTTGTTTTTAGCTCCTGTAGCTGAGAAAAAGGGTGAAAACTTGTGCTGATGGCTCCTGCCTGCTGAGTCTGCACCTGAGCCCATGAGATGAACATTGCTGTGAAATGGGGATCTCTTGGTCTTTCCCCTTCCAGCTAGAACTAATTAATTATTAGTTGGCAAAGGGACTTGTGCTGGAGTCTCCTGCTGCCTGGGAGAAACATCTGAAGCTGAGCTGCAGAGCAAATCTAGGCCTTGGTTTAACCTAGTAAATACTTAATGTTATAAGAGATATATCAGAGACCTGGGAGCTCATTCCTGCTTGAAGCCAAGCTGAGCTCCCGGGGTTGAAGATAAATTTATTGCTTCATTCAGCTGAAGGGGAAAATGCCCAGCTGCCTCTGACTGCTGAGCTGTGAGGCTGGGCAGGAGCCTGCAGGGGATGGAGGCAGCACAGAGCTTTGTGATGCAGTCCCAGATCCAGGCAAGGTTAATTGGATGGGATATGGGGCACTGCTGGACCAAAATATATTCCTTTGCAAATCCCTGAAAATCATGGGCCTGAAGCTCTCCATCACAGCTCCAGCTCCTTGGGAGAGACTGAACAGTCACTGAGACACAGCCCATCCTCATCTTAAAAAACACACAGGGTTTGCCCACCCTCCTGCAAATATCTGAGCAAAAAGGTGATTAATGGCACCACAGCTCACAGTTCCCCCTGGGGAATTTGGAGCTGGAGCTTCAGGTCCCTGCAAGCCTCTCTGTGGAGAAAGGGCACCACCACAAAATAAGGGAGCAGAGTTCCCAGTAATTATCCCTCAAAACCTCACAGGCTGCTGGAACTCCTTCATCAGCAAAAGTCAGGACAAGTAATAAATCAGAAAATAATGAATTGTGCTCAGTTTTCTCAGTGTGTTTTGCAAGCTCAAGAGTCTTAGTGACACAGAGTCAAACGACAGTTTTGTCACCTGGTGAGAAAATATTTGTTTTGTGCATTTGCTTTCTCGTTTCATGTCTAGTAATAAAGTGTGGACAATGCTCAAAAAGATCCCTTTGCTGTGGCTGAAACAAAAAGTAGCAGAACAAATCAAAATATGCCAATCAGGTTAAGGCTTCCTCGGTTTCAGCTAAACAGATTGCTCCTCTTGACTCACAGTAATCTTGTAAGAGATAATTAATTTTTTTAAATTTACATTTCTCTCAGAATTTCAGTCACTTACTTGCCTTCAAATGATGAAAATTATTTTGTTTTGTGTGTTTGTTTTTTTTTAATTGAAGCGGGTGTATCTTCATTTCTATCCGTTCCTCTCATGGTGACAACATTAAGCAATATTTGCCACATAATTAGAATTTTACACATTTATCGTAATTTATTTCTTTTGTAATTGGAACTCTTCTGAAATCAAGCATTTCTCCTGTTCTTCATTCACTGCATAAATGGCTATTCAAACCCACATACATTCTGGAATTTATTTTGATCTTTGGTTTTAAAAAGCGGCAGCCGCGAATTCTTTGATGTTTATCGAATCCCTTGTCTAATTGCAAACCTCATTTCTGACTTCCTTCTCTAATTCGAGCATTAGGAATGAACGTCAGCAGCCTTTCACGGGAGAAACACAAAGAACAAATTACATTTTAGCAGCAGGGCACAGCAGCAGATTGTGATATCAATTGGAATTGTGTACAACAGGCAGGGAACATTTGGGTGAGCGGTTGAAAAGAAAATTCTGTCTGCAAGATTTGTCACAAAACACAATGTCAGATTTCCCGAGGAGAAACATCACACCAGCACAAGAGCTCCAGATTTCTAAATGCCTTGGCCCATGGGAGCAAACATTCAGAATTCCAGGTAAAACATCTGCAATCTGGTTCCTGCATGGCTGGGAATGAAATGGGCATTATTTGTGCCCCATGACAAATATGGGCATTATTTGTGCCCCATGACGCCCGAGGGATGAAAATGTGCTGGGTATGGAGCTGTCCTGCCTTTCCTGCTGCTCCAAAAATGCATCCTTGAGTCAAATTGCTGGCATTTATGGATTGGTTGCAAGCCCTGGAGAAATACACCACAACTTAACAAGTAGGGAAGTGAAAGAATGTCCAGAGTAATGGGCTAATGGTTAGGTCCAAAGGAGTTGCAGCAATAATTTCCTTTGTAATTGGAAGAAGGGATGTGGGCTCGTAAAAGAGCAGCACAGTGATGCAGTGTTCATTTTTTGTTATAGATCTATATGTATAAGACAATTTTCCGTCTAAAGTGATCCCCAGAATCATGAAAAAAAAATATATATACCTTCAAAACCCCACTCAAAAAAACCCAAAAAAGCCCCAGCCCCCCAACCAAAAACCCAAACCAACAAGAAAAACCAAACCAAACAAAACACACACACAAAACAAAACAAAACAAAACACACACACAAAACAAAACAAAACACCCCAAAACAAAACAAAAGCCCCAAAACAAAACAAAAAATAAAACAAAAAAAACCCCAACCCCCCCAAAGAAAACCCAAACAAAACCATCCAAATTCTGCCCTCTCCTACGAGGTAGAAATAGAAAATGAAATTCAAAGAGATCTTGCGGTAGAAATAAAAACTAAAAATGCAAAGGGATTTTAATGATAATTTAGTTTATCTCTTATCCTCAGGGATCTGCTGGCTGGAAATTATTCTTAATAGCTTGTCTTATTTCTGTCTATATTGAAAACAATTTTTTATCTTTGTAGTTTCCTGATGTGCCTGAAGAGCCTGGCCGCAGCCTCGCCTGCTGTTGTTTTCTCTGGGCTCAATCACTGCAATTTCTTCATTTTTTTCCCTTTGGTGTCATCCTGGTTTCAGGTGTGATGTTCAAATCACGGAATCAGAGAATGGTTTGGGTTAGAAAAGACTTTAAACCCATCCAGTTCCACCCCTGCCATGGGCAGGGACACCTTCCACTGTCCCAGGTTTCTCCAAGCCCTGTCCAGCCTGGCCNTAGGATAACACAAAAGAAAGCTTCAGAAAAGTAAAGATTTGACATCAACAGCTTTTCCCCTTCAGATTATTATTATTATTATTATTATTATTATTATTATTATTATTGTATCTTGAAAGGAAAACAGATTGGCCTGAAACATTTCTTTTTACTGGATAGGTTCAAGTTAGCTGCCTAAACTCTTGATTTCCTCAGTGTCTGGGTTTATCCTGGGGATGATGATAATTCCTCTGTGTTGAACTTAGAGGGTTTCAAGAGGATAGTCAATGTACTTTGGGATTTAGGTGGGGGTTTTTTTGCTTGTTTATGTGATGTTAGGTTTGTTTGTGGGGGTTTTTTGGGGGTTTAGTTTGGTTTTTTTTTATTTGGGGGTTTTATTCATTCAGGTTTCCATTCTACAGAAGAATCATGACTTGTTTGGGAGTTGCTTAAACCGGTTGTCTCCATAAAGGTAATTAAACAATTAAAAAGTTATATGAGAACTTTTAACACCTCCCACCACACCCACCTGTGTTTTATACCTGGGTTTGTTACCTCTTGCCTTACCTAGCTTGGCCTTTTTGCTCTGTGCAGGTTTTATCAGTGTATCTGGCCAAGTACAATTATTTAAGTGAAGGCTGAAGCAAAAAGGACATTAAAAATCGCGACCTCTTGGCATTGACTGTTGACAGCTCCTGCTTTATGCTGAAGCATGATGAAAACTTCCCTTGTTTTTCACTTGTTAGTAACGAACCTCAGAGCTGCCAAGTGGTTAGTTTTCCCTTATATTTTATATCAGCTATTCTGATTTTCCTTTTCTGACTCTGTTGTCCAGTTGGGGAAACCAAAGACATCATTCTAGCAACACGAATAGTAATTTGTTCTAGCAATTAATAGTAATTAATTTTTAGCTTCAATACCTTGACTAAGGGTTTGTGTTTAAAGCCATATTGGAAAAGGAACATTTGATAGAATCATTAAATATCCCAAGTTGGAAGGAACCCACAAAGATCACTGAGTCCTGGCCCTGCACAGACCCCCCAACAATCCCACCCTGGGCATCCCTGGGAGTGCTCTCCAAACCCTCCTGGAGCTCTGGCAGCCTCGGGGCTGTGCCCATTCCCTGGGGAGCCTGGGCAGTGCCCAGCACCTTCTGGGGGAAGAGTCTTTTTCTAAAATCCCCCCTAACCCTTCCCTGGGACAGCTCCAGCCCTTCCCTTGAATCCTGTCCCTGTCACAGGGAGGATCACAAAAGAGATTTTGCTGCTTTTTGCACATCTCTAGCACTTGACCTGGGGGCCTCTGGCTTCTGAACTTCCTCCATTTAAGGACAGAGCATGTTTTCGTTGGTTATTTCGAGTGGCTGAAATTCTGATCATGTTTGTGACATTCTGTGCCTCAAGCATTCCATAAACACTTTTCTAACTGAATAAATGTGAAAGGCATCAACACACAAATTCATCTTTCCCTCTTCTAATCTCAAATTGCAATATGGTGCTTTCAAGTTCTGCATTCTTCCCCTCCTGCTCTTCTCCTTCGAAATCTTCCTTTTAATTAGACTTCTTTTTTTAAAAAAAACAGAAAAGGAATTAAAAATAAATGACGTGTGAAAATGTTGGTTTGTCACATGAATTTCCACAGATGGTGGAGGCTCCTTCAATGAATGTGAATATCAACATTAATCCTATTCTCTTCCTTCTGCTAAATAAGACCTATCCTGATGGAAATCCAATCATATTGGGATAAATATTTACAGTACACACACAGACAACCTTGTACATTGGGATAAAATTGTTATTTTTCCCCTCTTCATCATCTTAGATATTAATTATTGGTTATTGCTTGGGTCATGGCATTCATGGGGTTTTATTCCTAACTGCATGTTTTTCTACCCAAGTCATAAAATCAGAGAATCACAGAAAGTTTGGGGGGCTGAAAGGAACCTTAAAGTTCATCTTGTTCCAACCCTCAAGTCATCCAGCATCATTAGGCTTCAGTTTATTCTTCAGGGAAAGGGGGATGAAACTTTTGGGGAAATTTTGCACAGGTTTGGTAATTTTAACTGGCATGGTGCTAAAAATTTGTGTAATTCAGAGCAATTTTTCAAAGAAACTCCAGGGTAATTTATTAATCATCAGTTAGGGCTTAGGGGAAGTTTCCAGTCTCATCCACAGCCCCAACAAAGAAAACTTCCTTCATTTTCATCACTATATTTTTGCACTCAGAAGAGAAGATCTTTCTATTTTGCTGGGTTTTTTTTTTTCTTTATGCAAATCAGGTGTCTGGCTTGGTCCTGCTTGCACTGTCTGCAATGCAAAACTCTCCCTTCCTTCTCTTTTCCACACACACGCAGAGACACCCACAAATCTGCTCAGCAGAAATCCTTGGCAAGCTCCACCAGCTCCACACAGAACAAGCCATCTGAAATAAATTTTATTACTTACATAAAGCTTGCATAAATTGTGAAGGTCCTGAACCAGAAGAAAAAGAAATAAAGGCAGGAAGAAAACACAAAACTAGGAAGGAGGGAAAAGGAAAGAAACCTGTGTCGTTTAAAGGATGACTCTTTCATAGAATACTTTCTTGCAATAGCAGAGTTTATATGAAGGTAAGATTAAAAAAAAACCAAACTAGTTGCTGTTGTGATTCAGGACAGCAAAAAATGCACACAGATAGAAAGTGAAATAAGGAGAAAAATACATGGGCTTTTAGGAAAAAGTAAAAGGCACCATGGAGCCCAATTATTTCCAAACACTCTCAGGCTTGTTACCGAGGCCATTTCGAAGGAGAGTTTCTCAAACATGACAAGAACTCAGCAGAGGTCTTGATGGGGTCAAGAAATAGCAGTTTTTCAGCTGCAACATATTCGAGCACGTACCTGAAAGGATTTTGACAAAAAACTTGGAGAAGTCAGGAAAGTTTCAAAAGTTCATCTTTTAACCCTGCTAAAGAAGTTCTTTTCCTCATCTCTCTGTCTTTCTTCCCTCTTCTCCTTCCCCTACCCAAACATCTTTGCACAAGGCTGCTTTCTTGATGTTCCCCTCTGTTCACAAACCATCAAGGTCTGATTCAAAGTCTGTTGAAATTAATGAAAGAACTCAGAATTCAGGATCTTCCTCTTCATCATTTGGATGAACAGAGGCAGCTGCAGCAGCCCTTGAGGTCAGAGGCAATTGCAGGAAATCGGCAGCACACGGAGCTCGTGCAGAACTCGGCGGAAAAGCGCCCAAACTCCATGAGATTGTCACTGAGAAATCACAGATGAACCAGCTCAAAACAGAATTTTGAAGTGGTTTTCTTCTCTTTTGAGCTGCGTCTTACTCACGCTGAGCTGGAGGAAAGAGAAAAGGGGATTTCTGAGAGGGTTGATCTGCAGGATGTGCTGAAAAACCATATTGGGCTAATTCTGGGACTGGAAATAGGGCCCAGATGAATCTGCAAAAGCTCAGTCCTAGGGGTGAGGTGAAATGGGATAAAATGTGTACAGCTCCCAAACTTCATTATTTCATCCATACGTTTTCCTCAGATGTCCCAGCTACCAACTTGAAACTGCAGATAGCCTTCGCCTTGAGATTTGTTTGGGTAACAAAAAGCTGAGAAGAGAAATGTGAAGTGTTCTTTAAAACTGAGAGAATGTGTGAGGCAGGTTGAGATAATGTAGTGGTTCCTAAATCAAATAATGTTTCATCTTTCTGGTGTTGCTAAGACAGAAGAGGTGGGAACAGTGTATTAAAAATCAGAATAATTTAATTATTGAATTATTTAATTATTTAA
>VZTZ01045559.1:95089-123140 GCA_013400955.1 Drymodes brunneopygia | reverse complement strand
GTCCTGGGCTGCATCACCAGCAGCATGGGCAGCAGGTCAATGGGGGTGCCCCTTCATTCTGCTCTGGTGAGACCCTACCCAGAACACTGTGTCCAGCTCTGGGCCCCCCAGCACAGGAAGGACATGGACCTGTTAGAGGAAGTGCCAAGGAGGCCAGCAAGATGATCAGGGAGATGGAGCACCTATGCTGTGAGGGATAGGTGAAAGAACTGGGCTTGTTCAGTCTGGAGAAGATAAGGCTCTGNCTTCCGATCTCTGGCAGAGCTTAGAGCCCTTTCCAGTACCTGAAGGGGCTACAAGAGAGTTGAAGAGGGACACAACAAAGACAGGAGAAGGGAAAATGGCTTCAAACTGAGAGAGGACAGGGTTAGATTAGATGTTAGGAAGAAATTCTTGATTGTGAGGGTGCTGAAGCACTGGCATGGACTGCCCAAAGAATCTGTGTCTGTCGCTTCCCTGGGAATGTTCAAGGCCAGGTTGGACAGGGTTTGGACAACCACATCTAGTGGAAGGTGGCCCTGTCCATGGCAGAGGGCTTGGAATTAGATGGTCTTTAGTATCCCTGAAATCCCAAATCATTCTATGATTCTATGATGTCAGGTAAAGCAAGTAGCTTTCCTCATATTGGTGACTCATGGTATTACTGCAAGTTTCACCCTCCAGGCCAGCAACTCTTCAAGAAATGTAAAAACTACATTCCCCTTTCAAATATCTCACAAGATATTATAAAACTCCATGCTTTCCAGTATTTTTTTCACTAGAATAGTAAACCACCAGTGTTGTGCACGATGAGATAATAACATGATCACTTATTGTGGAGTAGCAAGCATAAGAATGTTTTACCTCAAACATTCTGACTGTTGCAACAGGAAAGTTGTGACTGGAAGAGCGGGTGCTGCAGAAGCATTGTGCTAAGCCAACTTCTTTTTCTGCCTTGAGACTTGCACTCAGTGCTGTTGTGTGGACTCCAACTCCCGACTCCCTTCCTGGAGAGCACCAAAGAGCTGACTGCACATGCCCACAACAGCAGCAAAATCTGTTTTACGTAAGAGGTGTGCACCAGGAAAACTATAAAAGGAAGTGGATCAGTCCCCCCAGTCTCTTGCTCTCTCTTGTGCTCTTTGTTCACCCCATTTTCAAGAAACAGTTCCCTGACACATGATCTGGTGTCTTTGTTCAGCCTGAAAAGAATTTATAAGGAACATCACACACCCTATTGGGTCGGCTTTGACACAAGGAACCAGGAAAAGAGGGTGGGAGTGCTAAAGCCTTGAATGAACACTTGCATGTGCTATGAGAGAGAGTGGCATTGGAAAATTGATCCAATCACTGAGAGCTGCAGCTCTATATTGAAATCCTATTGAAGAATAATTTCTTTCAAAATCTGGTGTAATTCCCTATATTTGAAAGCTTGTAATTTTCTCCATTTACTACAGAGCTAACATCAGCATGCAAGTGATACGGCTTAGGACTGAAAACAACACCTCACCCTTGCTATATTGCCAGTCTCAGGAAACCCATTCATAGAGCTTCTTAAATATTCACCACAGAGCAAGGTGGGACACAGGCCTACAAAGGGCAGGATTGATGAGTACATGAAAAGCCAAGCTACACATCCACTGCATGCACACCATCCTGCTGCTGCAGTGCTGCGGCACTTCCAAGGAGCCTTGGTCATCTGAGGTGCACCTCTGGGAGCATCCCTGGGCACATCCTTGCACCACAGAGAGCTGCCTGCTATGGACATAGAGAAAGAAAGAAAAGAAAGTTCCAACACAGTGGGACAACTCAGAAGGTGCTGGTAGGAGGAAAGCAGTGGGCACAAATGGGCCAGTCCTAGTAAAACTGGAGGTTGGGAGTCAGAGACCAAATAGGTCAGGTGCTGGACAGGCTACAGGAAGGCAGGCTTAGGAAAACAGAAAAACCACCACCATTCCAAAGTTTGGAAGCTTCATTTTCCCTCCTCTTGCTTTTAACCACTTTTTCTCTATTTCTCGTGCCAACCAGCAACCAAGCACCACACACAGCCATTCTCGCTTACTGACCCACCACCAGGATGAACTGGGGAAGAGTAAAAGTTGGAAAACTCACAGGTGGAGATCAGTTCAGTTGCATAGGGAATGCAGAAGCCACACGCACAAGCAAAAAAACCCAAAGAACTCATTCACCATTTCCCATGGGCAGGGAGGTGTTCCACATGTCCAGGACAGCAGGGACCCCTCATGCCTCACAGTGACTTGGAAGACAGATGCCATCACTCCAAACGTCCCCTCTTTCCTCCTTCTTGTGCTCAGCTTGAAATACTGAGCAGGATATCAAATGGTCTGGAATATCCCTTTGGCCAGTTTAGGTCACCTGTCCTGACTGTGTCTCCTCCCAGCATCTCATACATTGAGACCCCAGGAAAGCTCTGTCTGGGCAGTTGTGTCACTCATGATGGGTGCTGAGGTGAGAGAGGCCATGGCTCACACAGGTCCAAAATGCACAAGTTGTCACTTCCTCGTGCTAGTCTCAGCACCCGTGGCAGAACTACTGGATGCTCACCTGTGCCTGAGCCTGCGGAGAAGCCCGGTTCCCTCCCCCTCTGCCCAGAGCAACACAGACACTCCCAACCTTTCCCAGCAGCTGCAACACCACCAGGGCCACAGCAGCGTCCCCAGCAGTGACACCACTGCTCTGCTCCATTTTGCCCCACCACTGCTCTGCTCCATTTTGCCCCACTCCTCTATTCACAGCTGCAAGCCTGAATCTCCACAAGGGGTTGTGGCCTGGAGATAATGAAGGAAGGAGACCTTTGCCCACTTCCAAACCATGCCACAAACACCACCCACGGGTCTTTCCATGTTTAAGGAACACCTGACCATTCAGAAGCAAATTTAGAGCTTATCCACAGGATGAGAACAAAAGGAATCTTCCAATACAGTGAAGGTTTCAGAGAAGGTTTTATTTTGCATATCAATCCAAACTAATGAGAAACTACAAACTATGAACTAGAAACTACAAACTACAAACAATGGGCTCTTCCAGGACCACCCATGGGTCTTTCCATGTTTAAGAAACATCTGACCATTCAGAAGCAAATTTAGAGCTTATCCACAGGATGAGAACAAAAGGAATCTTCCAATACAGTGAAGGTTTCATAGTATTTATTTTGACTATCAATCCAAACTAATGAAAAACTACAAACTACAACAATGGCCTCTTCCAGGGCTAGTATCTCCTGTCGGCCATAAAGTGCTGCCATGATCAGAGGCGTCAGACTGGATGTGGGCTTGGCTGATATTACAAGTGGATGCTGGCAAAGAGAAAAAGAAGAAATGAACTTCTGCTTCCTAAACTCTGCTCCTTACAGGCTCAAACAAACTTTCTCTGGCTACCAGAAAGATGCAGAAATGAGGGCAGTCTTTGCACCTTGTCATGATCCGCTAACACAACAACAGCTGTCGGACATAGAGAAGAAGGAAAAGCCACGCTCTGCCTGTCTCCTTCGCATCCCACATGGCTCACCCAGACCCCACTGGACAAGCTCCACTCTCCAGTGGCACTCTCCTCCTTTCCAGAGGCTTGGAGATGCCTTTCCTACCCCAACCTAAAGAACCCAAAGCCACAGCCAGCCACAGCTACTCCAGCATGCAAAGGCTCTTGCTTTGACCCCTGATTTCATTGGCTGATGCAATTAGGAGCAACTCCATCGGCAAAAGCATACTTTGCTTCTCTGAAGACTGTCACCAGCTCTACAGGTGATTTCAAAGAGGCATTTTGGTCTAACTCTACTATTCCCAAGGATTCTTCTATGAAATGCAGCTTGGCACTGCTCACTGCTCCTCAGGCAGAGCTTCCATCAAGCAAAAGACATAATGATTTTTTGTGCTGTTCATGATTAAATGGCAAGGGGACAATCTGCACAAGAAGCACAAGAGACTATGCAGCCTAGAACCTATTCTCTTCAGGTGTTAACAAGGTTTCCCAGCAGAAGGAAGAATGGGGGCAGATTTTGTTAGAGGGACAGCAGTATCTGAAAGTAGTTGCAGTGTACCATGTAAGAGGTTTTCATCAGGTAAGGAGGTGCCCCTTCCACCATCTTGATCCCCACGATGCCAAAGGACCAGATGTCCACTTTGGGGCCATATTTCTGGGGAAAATTTCTGGCGCCAGTTAGTAGTCCCAACATCTGATCTCCGTTTGCTCTGCTCAGGGGTGAGCTGAGCAGCAAGGCCAAAATCAGCTGAGAAGAAAAACCACTCCGATCAAGCCAGAGTGAATTACGAACACAAACAAAAGAACTCCCCACTCTACCAGTGTTGAAGAAGGCAGGGTGGAATCCAGCTGGAAAAGGGGCCATGCTGGGATTCCTCAGGATGGCAGCCAAGGAAATATGGAATTGGCCATTTACCAAAAGCCCCCAGTTTCAGGCACTAGCTTTTAGTCCCCTGAAGCTTTAAACTGTAACTGCCTTGCTTGGGAAGGCACACATTCAACCCAAAGCCACTCCTGACACCTTCTTCCCAGCCACACCTCCCTGCACCTTGCAGCTATGCTCTGCCCTTGCAGCAGGGCAGCCTGCACTGCCACCAGCAGCACTCTTGAGGAACTGGCAGTCACTCAAAGGCAGCCCCACACCGCAGTCCACCACAGCTGAACCTGGCCAACAACACTCACCCAAGGTGACAGATCTGTCCAAGCCCAACGAGAATGTTGTGGCTTCTGATGTCTGTGGATCACTTGCTTGGAGTCATGGAAATTCAGGCCTTGCAGACACTGAGAGAGAAAGAAGAAACACAGGCCTAAGAGTTCCTCATCTTATTTCATCCCACAAATAGGGAAGTGGCAAATCTGCAAGATTCATTTGCTGGGAGATGGAGAGCCATGGCAGGACAGGCTGCTGGCAAGGGCAAGAGCTTGCTGTTCAACACAAGGATAGCAGTGCCTTTCTAAGTGAGGAAGTATTTGCTTTTGAAAGAGAAAGGGCAATGGTTCCTCTGGCCAGTGCCCTGCAAACACAGACTGAAGGAGCAATGCTCCAGTGGCTGTGCCCTCTCCAGCCAGACGACAGCAGATGCTTTTGCAAACACCACTTTTGGTGCAAGGCTCTCCTTTGCAGCTGAGCTCTGTGAGAGTCCTGTGAAAATCTCTTTGTCTTTGCCACTTGTTTGAGATTGTGCCACCAGCACATTTGCTCTTATGGGGAAGGAAAGCAGTACACACAGGCTCCAGACGTATTTAAAAAGGCAAACACAAACACACTAGAAGAAGGGCAGGCACACTGGCAGGCACTTCAGATGCTCTTGCTACTGCCAGTCATAACAGAAAGGCAGAAAGCCTTTGAGAACAGAAAGATGAAATCACTCCTCTCCTTGCCACCTGCTTGGAAGGACCCTCCCACTCAGGCCATGGGAAGCCCAAGTGCCATCCCGTAGTTCCCAAGAGTCAGCTGCTATCTCTCCTTCTGCCATATGAGTCTCCCTAATGATGTCATGTAAAGAACCTCCATCCATGTATTCCATCACAAGCCAGAGTTCCTTATCCACCAGGTAGCTGAAAGAAGGAAACAACAGCCTGGAGATGAATGCGCACAGTTACATGACCTGATGGATTCTTATTTCTGTGTCTCTCTCAGAGGAAGACAAGAGGAAGTGAATAGTCATTCACTAGGCTCTACAGGGCTTGAACTCTGTGCTGTCTAAAAGACTTCTTGGTATCCACATCAATGCAAAACACTGGGAATAGGCCAAGGGAAATAAGAACCGCAGTGTTCTCCATAGTACCTAAGGCGTGTCGGGAAAAATCAAACCCCAAACCCAATAAAACAACATGGAGGGACATCAGGAACATTGAGGCTGTTGGCTCAGTAAGATAGGGCTGAGTCAGGTCTTTGACAGTGCACTTCAAACTAGCTATGCCAGGGAAGATTAACGCAATTAAAGCAATCTCCTCCCAGGATGCTGTAGATCAGCCCAGAAACAGGAATCAACAGCTCCATCCTCTGCCTGTGACCAAAGGAGTGGTTGAAGCTCTGGCTTCAGGATATGAATGACCCTTCATGGGAGAACAGCACAACCACTCACCTATCTACATAGTTCACAAAGTTGGCGTTCTTATTGTTGCACATGACCTGGATTTCATTCACGCACAGCTCATTGCTGCTCTCTTGCAGGAGATTAATTTTCTTTATGGCCACCTAAAATGACATGGAAAACCGTGAACCAAAGAAGTCTGTGGCACGAGACCACAAGGGGAACATGGAGAAAATGATTTTGGGATGATAGAGCTGGACTGGGTCAAACTGCCTTGCAACTGGACATCAGAAGAACTCATAGCAGAGCTTGCAAGAGCCTCTTACACTGCTCTCTTGGGCGCCAGTCCCAGGACACAGAGCCCCACACACCCTTTGCCTTGTATACCCAGGAGAAACACACTCTAAACTCTCTTCCTCAAAGGTCTAACAACACTTGCTGCACCCACAGTCTTCCCCCGGGGCCTTACTTTACCATCACCACTTTCATTCACACACCTCTTGCAAGCAGGAAGCCATTTTGTGCTGGTGAAAATGGAGCAAAACTGCTGGGAAACCTTTGGCAATTCAAGGGGATTTGATCATTATTCCAGCAGTTGCTGGCATTCTCCATTGCACAACAACAAAGCAAACTCTTACAGACATGACTTATAAAATGTCATCCTAAAACATCTTGAGGGTTACCCCCCCAAGAAATACAACTTGGAAAATGCCATGATGATGAAAACATCATTAAGGCTACCTCCAAAAAAGACAATCATAGCCCTACCTCACTTCAGGAATTTTCATTTTGCTCCATGAAAACACTTTCCTTCACACCATTGACATTTGCAATTACTGCCTGACTGTAAAAAGAAATAACCTGCACCTTGATCCTCTAGCGATACAGGCCAGGCTCTAAGCAGGGCTTAGGTCCTTGAGAGACCCCTTGCAGACTTCTCTCTTTCTAAGCACAGTTCCCAAAGGCAGGTGGCTAAGGAACAGCCAGCACAACTCCCATGTATTTGTTAAGAGCCAGAAATGAGAATTCAGGAATCCTGAGCTGCAGCCCCAAAGAGCAGTGCCATTTTCTAAGACACCGCCTTGGCACTAAGACCCAGCTAGCCTGTCCTCATCTGAAAGATTGGCTTGGCTTCCTTGCATTCCTTGGGGCAGCTGAGAAGGACAAAATCTGTCCCTGATATATTTGGAAGGTGGACTCTGCTCTGCCCTTCATTTGCCTTTGCAGCAAAGCTCTACTGGTGACCGAAAGCTCAAGCAGAGCTCACAGCAGAGGGGAGGACACTCAAGAGCTGCAGAAGCTGCGGCGCTGCTTGAAACTTCCCTCTTCTCCTGTGGCAGTGTCCACTGCCATGCACACAGTGCCAAAACCCCTAGAAACAAAACAGCAGCAAAGGAGAAAGGAGACATCTCCTTTAGTCCCTGCAAGTACAAGACACTGCAGTCCAATGGGAAAAAAAAGTCCTGAGGCAAACAGCAAATGGGACACAACAGATTCTGTGCTGGGTCTTTTTTCCCATGTCTCTTTCCGTGTGTGCACATGTGTGGGATTTTTCCAGCCACAGACATGCCAGTTGGACCTCTTCACACCTCTCCTTGGAGTCTATCTGCCAAACTCAGGCAACACCACACAGGCCTTCTGAGAAGACTGGAGCCATGTAACAGCCATCAGAGGAAAGGATCTAGACACAGATCCTTTCTCCAGCTGGCAAGGAAAGTAGTCTCCAGCCACAGCTGCAGCAGCAGCCAGAGCAGGCAAAGGCCTCCATTGTTGCACACACAAATGGAGAAGTACTCAAAGCAGAGAATCCTTAGATAGCTGCATTCTGGGTCCAGAGCCATCGGCAGCTGCTTCTCTTCTGTGCACCAGACACGAAAAGGACTCTACTTCTCAGGTGAGTTCTTCTAACACTTGACTTCTCCCAGAGTAAATGTTGCAAATCCATCTCATCTACAGTCAGCAGAACTGTCTTGGCGGATTCTTTGCAGGAGAGGCCTAATCCCCACAGGATCCACGAGGAGTCCGCCATCAGGCAGATGATGCCTTTTCCTCTAGAGTGCGTCGGCACTGGGCATTCCCCCGAAGCTTTGGCTTTTGCCACCTCAGCTACAAAGCAGAGCTGCTTCTTTCTTCTCTGCTTTTGGCTTCTAGACCAGGTGGTGGTCATCCTGACCACTGAATCTTGTTTTCAGCAAAATACTAGAAAGAAATGTTACTGAGAGCTGCTCCCTGACAGCTCTCAGCTGCTACCTTGATGTTTGAAACAATGAAGTTTTTCCTCCTTTCATTCCCATGTGTTCGGTCTTCTTTTGAGACACACAAAAATTATCTCTCCTAAGAAAAACGGCAAAAAGGTGCCACAAACTTGAGGGATAGGTGATTCGCCAGGTGCTGCTCTTTGCTGCAGAAAAGACATTGCCAGCATTCAGGTATCTTTGCCATGCCTTCAGACCACAGCTATAAATGCTGACCAGTACTAGAGATGGGAGCATCTCAACGCAGTGTCAGAACAGCTTTGGAGCTTGCATGAAGTCATGCTGGGGAGATGTGACACCAGCAAAATACACAGCCCCTCCCTTTGAAGAAGCAACTGTGGTTGCACCCACCCTTTGCCAATAGTTTCCAGTTCTGTGTATTTAGCCTTGGGATCTCCCTTGCTCATAAACATCCATGAAAGAAACCAAAGGAAAGATGCTCACTTCAACACAGAGATCCCACCCTGCAGCAGATCAGAGGCAGCCCCACTCTCTGGGACACTGGGCCCTTTCTACTCAGTCAGTCAGGGAACAGCAACACCACCACTACCACAAAAACAACAGCAGCAAGAAAGCACTGCAGCTCTGCAGCACAGAGGGCCTGCACAAAGTAAAGGTCTAAACTAAAATCTAAGCACGTGAAGAAAGAGTCAGAGGAGACAGGGATCAGAAAAGGTAACAGTAACCAAGGGAAGTGATTGCTGTCTATAAACATGAAGGGCAGCAGGAAGAACAAAAACTTTCTGTTCTTGGGAATAAACACTCTGTGATATTCAAAAAAAGCTTTTATCCTTGCAAACATCAAAGGCATCTTGGGTTCTGGAATCAATTTTTATCAACAGCTGCCCTTTCCAGAACAGGAAGAATATTGCAAAGTGCCTCCAGCAGAGGCACAATCTTCACCTTTCAGCACTTTGCCTAAACAATGCCATTCTGCCTTTAAAGAGCAGCAGCTCATGTTATAACCTATTGTGATGGGCCTTAGGAATGGGTCATCCTTTAGGACAGGCTAAGTTCGAAGATGACCTTGGCCATGCCCCACAGGAGCTGGGCCCAGAGAGCTCCTTGAGGCCTACTCATTCACGAGGTCACAGCCTCCTGCTCAGCCAGAAACAATCTCTGTTTTGTCTTTTGCACAGAGGGAAACTCAGGCAAAGCCAAGCCAGGTCAAGCTGCCCTCAGGGGCAAGAGCAACACTCTGGTGCTCTCTTGCCACCTCAAAGCACAACAACGGGCCCTGTGTGGAGGCCTCAGGACCTGACACTCAGCTGAGGAGGAACAGGAGGTGGGACAGCTCATGCTGATACACAAACACACAAGGCACTGCTCCAGCAGACAAAGATCACACAGGACATACTCAGTATGGCCAGGCTCCTCCTCTGTCCTCTCTTGCAGCTGCTCTGTGCTGTTAGAGGAACTACTTGTGCTCCAGGTGCACAAGCTGCTCATGCTCTAGTTTCCAGCTTGGGGATTGGAAGCTTCTTCAGGGCCTGCAGCTGCAGCTCTTGCAGGTGCCAGGACAGAGGAGGTGGAGCTCTGGGACAAGAAATGAGTTTGGGTCAGAAAGGTGCCTGGCAGAGATGCCCCTCTGATCCCATTTCAAATGCCAGCCCCTAGGAAGAAGCTGCTGGCCACATCCAGGGCTATTCACCTCTCAGCTTTTGCTGCCCACTTCGCCCACTCAAGGCACAAAATCCAAAGGCTGCTTTTATATGAGGGACAAAATGACACCAAAGACACTCCTAACCAAAGCAGGCACGCACTGACGTGGGCCACTCAGGCCGTGGGCTAACAGCAGGGGTAGGTTCATTGGCATCTTTCTCCTCTTTAGCCTCTTCCTCAGGTACAGAGGCAGCCAGAGGAGGTGCTGACGCTGCCCTTGTGCTCTGTGGACAGACAGCAGCATGAGGGACAGAGAGGAACCTGGCATTCAGAACCTTCATTATATTAAGCTACAGGCCCCACTGTATCTCAGCTGTTCCTTTAGCTACCCACAGCTGCTCTGTGGAGAGACCCAGGTCCCTCCTGGGGACAGTGTCTTCTCCATATCCTGCAAGGCTGTGAACTGCATCTGCAGTGCTCTCTTCACTGGGCACAGGGAGCCTGCACAGCCCCTGGGCACAAAGCGCCTCACTTCTGCCCCGGGAGCATCCAAAGACATCCTAATGCTACCTCCTGTCTCTTGCTAAGACAAATTCACGGCCCCTGTCAGAATAGTGGGAAACTGATGCCTAAACCTCCAAGTTCCACATGCCTTTTCCAGGGCTCACTGGCTAGAAAGCATTCTGGAGTGGGTGAAAAAGTGGGAAAGCACCGGGTGGGTAAAAAAGCATCCAGAATAAGGCATGGAAAAAGCTGTGCAAACTGTAGCACACACTCCCTCCATGACTTGAACAGCACCTGGGGGGAAAAACAAAATTACTCAGAGTCCTGCCTAGGTGCAGCCTGCTGGCAGAGACCTCGTTGATCAGCAAGATCCGCCTGCAAGTGAGCATGCCAAAGAGCTGCTCTGCACACTGAGGCCTTCCATGCCTCAGCACTGCAACTTTGCCTGGACAATGCTGGCATGTGGCCGCTGATATCACAATAGCAGCTGCTCTAGGCTGGTTTGTGAATTCATACATAGAACCTGACCTTCTCTACAGGTAATGCCAAAAAAAGCCTGCAAAGTTCTCCTCTGCCACAAAGCAGCACAAAAAGCCCTCCTAGTCCATAACCTATTGCACAGGGCATCTAAGAGTAACTCCAAAAACTCACCAAGCTCATAAAGCCCACACTGAGAAGCTGAACATTGAGAAGGAACCAGGATGTGAAGAACCACTAATGCTTCTGAGCAAAAACCAGAGTGCTTGTTCTAGCTGGATCTTTGTTAGGTTTAGAAAGCACCAAACAAGGAGAAGCACTACTTTAATTACATTTAGAGGTGTCTCCTGGGTACAGAGACAAGGTCATGGATCTTTCAGCGCTATTTATTCAAAACATTTTACATCATAGCCATGGATGTGATTTTGGCAGGGAAATGCCATGTCCAGAAATGCATGGGGGATCGTTCTGTTTGGCTCGATCCAGCAGAGAGGCCTTGGAACCCCAGCACCACCACCATTTTTTCCTCCCATTTTCATCCTTCCACAGTATTTTTCAGGACACAGGGATGAGGATGGTGGCACGGAAGTGACAGCTCCAAGACACAGTTGAAACCATCAGGGCCAGGATGGCACATGGGACTGTTTCTACGCTCCAGCAGATCAAGGCAACCTAGAGCGGTGACACTGATACCAAGTCCAGCCAAGCTAAAAGGGAAGTCCAGCCAAGCCAAAAGGAGCCTGGCAGGGTGGCAGGAAGAGGCAGCAAAGTGGCAGAACCAATCCCCACACACATGCCAAGTGTGGTGGAGTGATGGTAGCAGCAGTGCCAAACAGAGCTCTGCAGGGAGACAGACAGCCACCGCCATTGCCACTGCCACCATCTCTGCCACAGAGACGAGCAGGAAACTGCCACTGCAGGTCCAGAGCTGGTCCAGGCAGTGCCAGCAGCCCCCATCTACCATCAGAACCACTCTGTAAGCCCCTGCCATCTTGTCTTTGTTCCAGGGGCCACAGGTGACACTTCACCTTTGCTGGTTAAGCCATCACCTCTTCTGTATCATTTTCTTTTTATTGTTGTGTACTGCTATTTTTTTTTTTTACTAAATTGTAATGCTAACATTTTTAGCCTGTCATAGATTGCTGTTTATACTGTCCTCCTCCATTGTTGTGGGGAAGGGGAGAGAGCACAGGCTTTACTGAGACTGTCTCAAGAAGAGGACATATAAAGGAGGGAAGGCATTAAAAAGAAAAAAACAACCCTCATGCTGCCTCTTTTGGAAGGAATAAAAGTGCAAGTTTGTCAATATCCGATCACAAATCTTTGGAGTCTTGACAGCCAAGAAGCACAGGAACCTGGACACTTTGCTATGAGAGACTGGAAGGATTGCTAGTGCAATCAAAACATTTCAGGTGCTTGTATGTAGGGGAAGGAGCAGATCAGGCTTTGCTCTGGTGAGGTGATGCCCTGCTCTGCACACCCCACACCCCCAGACCTGTATCCTAGCCCAGCAGTGGCTGCTGATCCCTGGCACACCAAGGGCAACGCTCCACACCTGCATCTGGAGCCCCTAACCCAGCACCTAAGTGGCCAGGTGACTGGGAGCCCCACATGGTGAAAGGCCCCAGGAAAGCCAAACGGTATGTAACTCAGGATACAGGACAACCACATGCTTTGACCCTCCCTCCTCTTGGAATTTCTGTCAGCTGAACACCACTGGAATCAGGAGTGGTAGCTATGTTGGCTCTTTTCTGTATCTTTTGTGTCATTGTCTCTTTATTCTTCTCATTCCCTCCTCTCAGATTTTTGAGTAACTTAAAATCTAACAGGCTTGGAGTTTGTTAAGTTAAATGGTCTAAGTTAATGCTTTATTGAATGTTTAATGTTGATTGAATGCTGCTCTAAACTTTTTGCCAAATTTCTCTGATTTTCTAAAGCTGCCAGTGAAGGTTTTTTTGTTGTTTCGACCTCTTGAGAATATCTTGTCAGTATTTCTCCCGCTTGTCTAATTCAGAGTACATTAACAAGTTTAAGTCTTTTTAAGTACTTCACTGAGTGAGGTTTTTGGGGCCTTACATTTTAATTGGTGCAGCAAGCAGGGTACCCCTGAGGTGACATGGGTATTTTATACAGCAGTAACTGCTCGTCGGATAATGAAGGAAAAATACATTTTCAGATGTATTCATCTGAATTTGTAAATTCAAAGCTGGTATTTTCCAGCAGAAAAGTAATGGAATCCCACGTAAAAACTGATATGAACTGCCCTCCACTGACAGACTTGCTAAAAGCTTATAAAGCTCCTCCAGCCCTAAAAAGAGAGATTGGGACTGAGAAAAACCAGCACCATCGGCAGTTACTTGCGAAGAAAACACGAACTTTGGTAAAACAAAACTGAAAAACCCTAGTGAAGGAATACCCCTAGTACCATATGGATGGAGACTGGACTCAAGAGAGATAAATGTTGCTGAGCAGCAAGAGAAGGAGCTGACTGCAGCTGCAAAGTGCCTCAGAGGCTGAAACAATAGCCAGCCTCCGGCCAGAGCAAGAACTCAGTGTCAGGAGGAAGCTAGCCCAAAACCTGAGAAACCAGTTAAACACGTTTGTCCAGAGGCGAAGAGCTTTAGAGTTGCAATTTAACACTGCTGGGGAAGGCCTGGAATCAGCCTTTTCCAAACTCGACGAAGCCGCAGCCCCTTCTGACTGCACCATCACCACCACAGCCCTCGGGAGGAGGTTAATGCGGCAGTCAAACCCCTCCCCTCACACTAAACTCCGCCCGCCTCTAAAACATAAGGAGGTGGGGCTCCTCGAAGATGAAATCACCTTCCTCCACTCCCTGGAGGGGAGGTTTGACTCAGCAAGGCCAAACCTCTTCCCTCCTCCTCATCCCAAGCCCTACCCACTGGTAAAAAAGGAATTCACTTATCCGGAGACAAGAGTCCGCAGTACTCGTACCTCACTCTGGAAAAAAATTGGTTGAATTACGCGGGAAAACTAGCAATAATCCCAAAGAAAATGAAATGGAGAATGTTTTGAGAATTTTGCTAATGGGGGGAAACGAAATAAAGCTTTTCAAGGAGAAAGCATATGGTGAAAAGCTCTAGTCTTTTGCCCAGGGAGCAGCCTGTTGTGTGAAAAGTTTGGACCCCTTGGAGGGAGGAGACCCCCTATCTATCACCACTTCAAAATGTGCTGAAATTACTGGGAGAGTATGGGAGGCAGCAGGCCTCCAAACAACGCATGAGAAACAGCTGATACCCCATAGACCTTCTTCTGTGTTACTGTTACTTATTTCAAAATTTAAAGATCAAGAGTGAGAAAACAAAATCTCAGCACCACCTCCAAAAAGTGAGTTGGGAGAGGGTGGTGAATTAAAATATCCTAAGAGGCTCTCTGGAAATAAGATGGGAAATCAGTGGAGATTCAGTTTCCCGGTATTCCTAGTGAAGCCTTGCAAACTGCTCCTGCAGTGACTCCTTCTGGCGGCAGTGAGCATTGAGCCCTGTCTGCCATCAGAGGCTGGAGGCCAAACTGCTGCTGCTAAAGAATCTGTAACCTTTAGGAGAAAATGCTTTTATCGTCATGCAAGTTTGTTGTTTTGGTCTCACTAATAACCCTGAATGTTCACGTATATCCTCACCAGTCCAGAGACTGAGTGTATGTCCAGATGTGGAATAAAGAGTCACTTAACCAGAAGTGGAAAGGACTTTTGGTCTCATGGCTGTGAGAACTACCGCTGAAGACTTCTAAATGATGCAATAAAAGTCAGCTCTGGACACAGGGAATTGTATGGGACAGTACAGTAAACGTAACTCCACTGCAGATAAAGAGGAACAAGAAACTCTAAAATGAAAAACATCACATGGTTTATCTTTCTGCTCATTTCCAGCACAGTGTCCCCAGTGTGGCAGCATGGCTGTTTGTTCCTGAATTAGTCAATCATCCTAGCAGGACTTTGTACCTAATGACTGTAATAGAAAGTATGGCTTTGAGTCCTAAAGGGGTAAGAGAACAAGAAAGAAAAGCCAGCAATGTCCTTTTTCCTAAGAACCACTCTAACATCACACACATGGAACAAATACTACCTGACACTTGGAAAAGAAATTTTGGTTTATAGACTTCAGTCCAAATTTGCAAAATAGAATGTAACAGAATGTGTAGATCTGACAAAAAAAGGTGTTATCTAAAACTGAAAAGATCTCAGAAGGATGGCTGGCTACTCTAACTTAAATTTGCCTACATGGTGCTAAGAATCCTCATCAGTATTGTTAAGGTAGTGGATAATTTAAATAAGATAGCTTTTGCCAAATAAGTTTTATTAGTGACTGTCACCTTCTTGATGTCTTCTTAATTTCTTTTTACAGACTTTTATTGTTGGTTTGATTAAAGTATCACCAAAACTTTCTATGGCAGAGAACACAAAAGAATACCAAGTGGATAGTTCCTTCTTATGAAGTAGGCCCAAGTGGGACTAAATTTTCTCCTTCTAGAAGTGTTTAATGGAAAGCTGAAGTGGTGACAGGACTGAAGAACTGCTGTATTTCACTGCATCAAATGTTTACATGTTTTTATCTTGATTTATGTCCATATGTTTTATATAAGTTTGTTGCAAGCAGTATTTTAAAATTTTTGTATTTTCTCTCTGGTTGCCTCAGTGCGTGGAGAAGATTCCTCCCTAACATTACCTTAGGCACATTTTTATACCTCTTCCCATGTCCTCAGATCAAATCATAGAATTATTACACCGATGCAATTGTGTGCAGTAACAGTAGGTGATGTGTAGAGCATGACTGTGCAGAAGAAGGGCATGTGGAACTCTTGGTGGCCCCTGGAAGGTGGGAGAAAAGGGGCTGACAGAGGACCAGAGGTGGCAGCTGGAAAGCTCTCTTCAGCTGCAGACAAAGAAGGTATACGTGGTTAAGCTGACAAAAGACAAGAAGAAAGATTTCAGGTTTGAGATCCTCTGAAAGGTTAGGTAAAGTCAGAAAGGTATTTGGTCAGAACCCAGAACAGTGACTGAAATGATATTCTGAGGAGGTTGGAACCTCTTGAGTTTTGTTATATCTTTGACCCCCTACCCCTGAGGCAATCCAGACTATTATGACTATCAAGTCATTTCCGATGACTTCACTGAGAAAGGTTGCTCTCCTGTCATTTTCTGAAACGCAGTGAATGGATCCCTCTCTGTGTGCCTGTTCCCTTCTCTGCCCCACATGACTGCCAAAGTGAGCCCAATGCCAGCAGAAGGGGTGTGCAAATGGGGATATCCTGGGGATGGATGGCCAGCGTGGAGCTCTGCTATTGTGATGCCAAAATTCTGGTGGGGAGAAAGGTTCTTGTGTCTCATTTTGTGAACTGAGTTTCCTATCTTCTTTCAAGTCCTTTCACAGTCTAATGCTCTGTCAACAGTGCTTCATTTCCATTTTGGGAGTTCTGAAGTCCTTTCAAAGAAGCTTTGCCTGAAAGAGAACACATCTAGCTGCAGTGCATTGCTCTGCAGGCCTAGGAAATCCCTTTGTTGGCCCTTACCCACCTACTGCCCAAAGATCACATGTGAAAGACTGAAGCTTTGCCAGCTGTGACAGTGACACAAAGAGAAGGTAGTTAGGGGCAAAATAATGAGAATTATTGTGGTGTTGGCACGTCAGGTACCAGGTGGGTGAAAAGAAGGACCTTAAGCCATCTGTAAAGGCTTAGCTGACAATCAGGGAGGGGAAGATTCAAAGAAAGGAAGAAGTAGAAACATCAAAGGAATGAGAGGACTATGTACAGAAGTTGAAAGTATCAAAAAGAAAAAAAAAGAGTAATTGGATAAAATACTGAAAAAATTAAGGAAGGCTTCTCCTGGTGCTGGATGGTGCATTAGGGGATGGTGTCAGCAGCTTTGGGTACCCATCCCAAAGCCATCACCTGTTTTTCCTCAGCCCTAACAGTCCAGGCAGCCTTTTTGACAGTGTTCTCCCACAGGGTGCACAATCAATCATAAGCCTTTGATTAGCTTGCTTTCAAAAAGAAGAGAGTGATGGCAAGTTTGTTGTAGAAGTTTCCTCTGAGGAACACGAAAAGCATTTTGAATCCAGTTTGAAAACATAGTTGGCCATTGCTTGACAAACTCCCCAAGGAGATTTGTGGTACCTCACTGCATTCTCCTACCACTGGGCAAAGATTTCATTTAAAAAAAAAAAAAAAGGCAGCTTATTATTTTAAATGGATTAATTAGATGTCTAAGTACTTGCAAGCATAGACTCTACTGCTATCAGGATCACCCGTCAATGGGAAAATACATTGAAAGAATCCCCTTCTGAAGGGAATGCCATACATTTTAAAGCAGTTTTGTTAATTTGTTTGTTCATGTGGAGCCAGAAGAAATGTGCAACTTGAAGATTAATTAAACTTCATTTAATCAGGGTTGGGATAAAAGACATACGCATTAATGTGAAAATGAGTGTAACAAAGGTCGGTATCGCTGGGTTTTGGAGCGTGCTTGGGTGCCAGCCAGGACCCACACAGAAGGTGGCCTCCAACATGCTGTGTTGGTCCACGTGCCCCACCCCAATGGGCTGGGACATCCCATTGTGCTGTCACACATACAGTCACCTGGCAGTGAACTGTGATATCTCTAGGGTTACACTGCGACCTCACATTCCTTGGGGCTTTCATTCAGGCACAGAGAGAACCTGACTCAAGCTGGCTTAGGTCTGATTTCCTGCCATGTGTGTCCACGAGATCTGGAGGACTGAGCACAGGGACAGCAAGAGACAGAGGTTTCTCCATTTTGTTGTAATATGTGAGATTCTTTGGTAGTGCCAGTGATGGGGAACAGCTTCTCAGGACTCCCTGAATTGCCATGGAGAACAGACAGAGCCATGAGGACAGAGTGGAGCTGCCCCATTTGCCATGATGAGCAAGAGGGTGTTGCTTATGTGATACCCTGCGGCCATGAGTTCTGCATGGGCTGCATCCTGCGTTGGGCAGAGAAGAAACCAGAGTGCCCACTCTGCAGAAGATTGATAGAATCTGTCAGGTTTTCTCTGCAGGAACAAAAATACCTAGAATGTGTCATCACGCCCCAGGGAGAATCACCAGAGACCAGCAGCCAGGCAGAAAGATCTCTTGGCCTCCTGGATGGAAACAGCTGCCAGCACCCTGGAGCAGTTCCTCTGCAAAGGACACCCTCCCCAGCTGAGCAGGGGCCTGCAGGGACAGAGGCCGTGGGTAGCCTCCTGCCCAAGGTCTGGGCAGAACTTTTCCAAAGAGAAGAACATATTCTTAACCCCATGCTGCCTTGGCTGCGCCAGAGGCTGAAGGCAATATATGGGTCCCGGTGGTGGCTAGCAGTGAGAGCAGAGACCAGCATCTTGTATGCCCTGTGCCTCTGTGGTCTAGATGGGGAGGTCATGGTCCAGATGTTGCAGCCTCTCCTGGAGGAATATACAGAGCAGCTGGTTGATGGCACTGTCAGTTTCATTGTGAGCCAATGCAGTGAGGAGGCCCAGAGGCTGCTGCACTGCCACGCTGCTGGGAAGGAGGACACCAGCCCTGAGGCCACTTCCCGCTTCACCAGCTCCACCAGCTCCCAGGGAAGGACTCCCACCTGGCATCCAAGCCCTGCCAGCAGCCCTGCAGGCTCTGACATGGAGGACCAATCCAGCACATCAGAAGCTGCCCTCTGTGCCCTCCACATGCTCCAGCCATCTGTGCCGATTGGTACAGAGCAGGTGCAGCCCCAGAAAGAGCAGGGGGAGGTGGTGGTGGCAAGTTCATCTGCCCAGGGCAGCAGCCACAGTCCCGCTGCGCCTTGTCAGGGCTGGGAGCACTCACTCAGCGGGCCCCAGCACCCCACAGAAAGGAGGGCCCCCAGCTCCCAGGACTCTCCATGGAGTACAGATAGGCCCACAGAAAGAGAGTGGAGCTGCCCCATCTGCCATGATGCTCACGAGGATGCTGCTTTTGCGATGCCTTGTGGCCACCAGTTCTGCTTGGGATGCATCATGCATTGGACAGACAGGAAACAAGCATGCCCTGTCTGCAGCAGAACGATTTTGATTGTCAAGTTTTCGGTGCGTGAAGAAGATGACTACCTCCAGTGTCTTGTCACAGCCTCTGGAGAGTTGCCAGAGACCTGCAGCCAGGCAGAAATAGCTCCCAGTCACTTGGCCGAAAACAGCCCCCATTGCCCTGTGCATTCCCTGCCATCTTCTCCACAGGGGACACTGTCCCCAGCTGGGCAGGGGGCTATGAGGCCAGAGGCTGTGGGTGGCCTCCTGCCCGAGGTGTGGGCAGAACTCTTCCAAGGTCAAAAGCATCTTCTAGACCCCATGCTGCCCTGGCTGTGTCAAAGACTGGAAGCAATATATGGGTCCCAGTGGTGGCTGGCAAAGAATGCAGAGGGACACATCCTGCAGGCCCTATGCCTCTGTGGTCTGGATGGGAAGTTGTTGTTCCAGATGCTGCAGCCTGACCTTGAGGGATATACAGCCCCGCTGGTCTATGGCCTTATTAATGTCATTGTGCATGAATGCAGCACGGAGGCCCAGAGCCTACTGCAATCCCACACTGCTGGGAAGAAGGACCACAACCCTGCAGCCAGCTCCACTAGCTCCTGGAGGCAAAATCCTACCTCCCCTACAAGCAGCCCTGAAGGCTCTGATATGGAGGACCAAGCCAGCACCCCACGAGCTGCCTTCTACAGGGATACTGACTGTCCCTCATCTGTGTCCTTTTCTGCAGATCAGATGCAAGCCCAGGAGGAGCTGAGGGAGGTGGAAGAGGCAGCTTCTGCCCAGGGCAGCAAATGCAAACCCTCTGCTTCCATCCAAGGCAGGAACTTCTCACATGGGGGGCCCCGGCACCCCCGGAAGAGAAGGGCCCCTGGCCCCCAGAACTCTTCTAGCCCTGCAAGAAGCCACTCCAATGGTGGCACAATCAAGGCTCCATCAAATCTTTATTCAAAAGACCGGAAATAAATTGTTATTTCCCTGACATAGTCACTGGGGGCTGCTTTGTTTCCCTTCACCTGGGGCCTGTCCCTGATCCCATGACCCTCCATAGTCCAAAGATCCATGGAGCCCCGGGCCCTGTTGGTGGTACATCCTCCTGCAGGGAAATCCTGCTGTAGCCATGATAGTGGAAGAGGCTCTGAATGAAAAGGGAGCAGTGCATTTATGTAGGAGAATGTGTCAAATTAAGGCCGATGGTGCCTATGCACAGATGGAATGAACATCCTGCTCCATGGAATGCCTTTCTCTGTGGCCAAGGGGACAGGAAGGACGCTGTGGTCCCTTGGTCAGAGGGGTTTCTGGGCAAACAGGCTGGCAGGATGGCCCCTGCCTGCCAGTCATGATAGGCCATGTGACCAGAAGGATGGTGTCCCTGACAGGGTACAGGGCACTGGGGCTTCAGAGGAACTTCTCAGAATCCAAGCACCACTTTGTAGGGATAACCAGAGTTCTGTGGTGATCACAGCACTCAGAGCAGATTAGCTCTGGCAAAAGAGAACTTGATGCTTCTTGTAAAGCTACACTAGCATGAAGAAATGAGCTTCAAGGAGGACACTCCTTAGCTGACCCCTTGGCTGATCCACCAAGTCAGGAAGTGTCTGGCTGACGGAGTGTTCTCCCCACTTCCCTCCTTCTCTCCCTCCCTCCTGTGCACTGCCATTCAATAACAAAATATTCTTCAGCAGAGCCTCGAAACCTGCCTGCCAGCTACTGAGAGCATTGTCCAAACACTTCTTGAACTCAGACAGGCTTGCTGCCTTAACCACTTCCCTGGGAACCTGGTCCAGTGCCCAGCCACCCTCTGCATGTAGAAACTTCACCTGATATCCCACATAAACTTCTCCTGATACAACTTCAAGCCATTTCCTTGGTTCTGTCACTGGTCACCAGAGAGAAGAGATCAGTGCCTGCCCCTCCTCTTCCCCTCATGAAGAAGCTGTAGACTGCTAAGGTTTCCAGTGTTTCTTCTTTTGCTTTTTCTTATTAGGAAGCCTCATTGTGTCCATCACTTCTCCTTCACAGACTCTATCCATGCTTGGACTTCTCGTCCTTTTTTTCTTTTTCTCACACTTTGTCTCTTTGCATGCTAGATGCCCTGAAAGGCTGTATTCACCTGTGTAGCAGTTACTGAATTATGATTGTTTAGTTGAGGTCATTTTCTCTCTCTAGAGTTGCAAGCTCCTCAACTGTGCTCTCCATAGCAAGTTTTATATTTCCTCTATCCAGCAGATTTTTTACTTTTCTTTCTGCTCCTTTCTCCAGAAGTGGTCCAGTGATCTATAACTTTACCAGTTTCTTGATCTACTTCTTTTGTCAGAGCAGTAGCATCTGCAGTGGTGTCCCCTCTGGCTCTACAGACCTCTCCATTCAGTAAAGGATTTTATTCTGTACAATAGATTGCCATAAACTGTGAACAGTAGCCTGAACCCTCCTCTGCAGAAGGACTAACAGTCATCTTCAACAATCTTACAAAAAACAGAACCTCTCCAATATTTACTGTCTCTGCTTCTTTATCTCTTTTTGCCTTTTTCTTTACTACACAATCTTGATCTGCTTACTTCTCTGAATGTAGTGCTCCTATGGCTGAAAGAGCAAAAGCTTCTGTTTGAGTTTAAAAGGGATTTGGCATGTGCAACAGGATCAGGTCAGGGAATACTTACGCAAACTGGAAATTATGAGGTCCATGGACCCTGATGGGATGCACCTGTCAAATCTGGGTGTTGAGGCCCCTCTCAGCAATCTTTGACCAATTGCAGCAACTGTGGGCACTGCCCAAAACTGGAGAAAGCAAATGTCACTCCTATCTTCAAGGAGGATAAGAAGAGCCCTTTCCTACCTTTTCCTATTACTTTGGTTGTTGCAAACTATTCCTTGCAGAATAAAGAATAGAATTATGTTCACACAAGAAGCTCTCTGGATGCAACTTGAAAGGTTTTTCAGGTGATGCAATAACCAATTTCCCATTTTCTTCTGTGACAGATAAAGGCATATGATTTTGGTGAAAGTTAAATGACGTTTTGACCAGTTCTGCTGTAAAAGTATTCTGTTCCCTGTTGAAACTCAGTAAAGAGAGCTGTTCAAAACATTTTTGATGTATTGGTCTGGAGCAGGGATAATAATTTTTGACAACAAATATGTAGAAGGATTATGTCTGTTATGTAAAAACTCAAAATTAGTTAGCACCAATCCAGTATTAGATATCTGTTATGTAAATATTGATGTAATTTAATGCAGTGTCCTGTATTCTGGATAATTTTGTCTTCAATATATTTTTACAGACCAAAATTATTATGATGTAATCTTTATTTAGGGGAGATAGTTTCACTGTTATGTTTGGTATACTTATCTAGATTGTTGCCTCCACATTTGCAGCATTTATGAAATAGCCCATTGACTTCGTGTATGGCACTTCTGACATTATTTCTTTTGCTTTGAGGTGGTTGTAGCTGCTGGTAAATTGAAGAGCTGGAATTATATTTGGGATATATTAGCTGTATGTCAAAGGGGAGAGAGTCATGTTTGTAGGTTTAGCTTGTAAGCATGAAAATAAATTTATTCTGGTGGTAATTCTAAGTTTGTATTGTTTTGTGTGCAATCGTAAAAGACGACAAATACCTCTCAGTAAAAACATTTTGGCATTTTGGAGTTCATGCTGTTACATGGGTAAATGCATGGGTAATGTAATATCCAAGAGAAGTTCACTGTGGCTTGCTTAAAGAGCAATGGAGCCTAATGAGAAGGGATGATCGTGTGAAATAAAAACTGCTCAGTTGTTCAGGTGTTTCACTTAGATAACAGATGTGTACTCAGTGATATTTTGGGCAGACATCACCTTGATGCTGATCTTCTGAGTGCTATCAGAATATAGTATTATTTTTTACACAGGTAATTTTTGTTCTGCATTTCTATATGTGTAGCACAAGTGATACATTCATTTTGGCAGTATTAATGGATAAAATGGATCCAAGGTAATCACAGGAAAAGAGGCAGATAAATATGTAAAGGTTAGGTTCCCTCAGTTCCATAAAGACCTTTCCCCTGCCACTAAATCCAGCTGTGAGTTTAAAATTTGAGTATTAAGTTAAAGAAAGGGTTTATTCCTTGTAGTTCATATCATTGTAAGAAGGGTTCTTAGAAGAATAACCTAAATGAGAAGTTTTCTTTGCCTTCTTATATTTCAGTGAGAATATTATACATGTCATGCAAATAGATGAGAAATTAATAATCTAACAGAATGCAACTGAAAGATGATTTATGTATATTTGCATTTCTGCTTTATTGATAAAGAAGAAATTTAAAAGAAAGGCAAGCTGTGCACTCATCAGAGCTAGAATGAGTAACCAAGAATGCCAGGTTCTCTTTTAGATCAGTTATTCATTCTTCAAAAAACACTCCACACCCTGTGTTTGGCTGAAGGTACAAAAGTGGAATGGAGCTTGCTAGTTTAGAGACTGGGTTGCCTTCCTAATAAACAAATTTTCTTTTAGTGTTTCTGTTTATAAAACCTTGTCTGTTTATTATATTTCTTTTTTTCCCTGATTTAGAACATTATCAGTAGCAATGTATCAGTAACAAATTAGAGAGCTTAAAAAAAAATAAATAAATCATGCTCTTTATCCTGAATAAATTATTGCATTGCTTTCTCATTGGAAAATCACTTTTGGTCAAAGAGAAAAGGGACCTCACCTCTCAAACATGAAGTGACAGCAGTATCTGGAACAAGGAAAGCATGTTTGATATTTCAGAAGAGTAGGAGATACAAGGTGGCAGAAATGCTTTCATCTGTGTTTTCCATGTTCAGGGGGTAATAATTTACTGCCAAAGTTAGAAGGCTTTGATTCATTCTTCATTCTCAGTGGGAATAAAATGTCAGCTTCTAGTAGCTAGGTTTGGTAAAGCGAGGCTTAGGTTCACCTCTAATTCATGCTTGGACATAATAACAGTATAAAAACAGTAATAAAAGTTTGTGGTAACTTGGATTGCAGCTGTCTACATCTATTAGCCGAATAGCACATGCTTCAATAAAGATCTACTACATGTATGTAATAGTACTGGTTAACTCTAATTGCAGTAGTTCATGTGCTGTCACACACAGCAAGCCACGTAAATAGCCACCACATTTGTTGCCTTGTGTAAATGCAAGATTTCTTTTTTGTACAGAATTACACACAGTGGTGTGGTTATGTTTTGTATTTCTCAAAGATTACAAAACAGTCCTGCAGCCCCTCAACACCACTTCTCAGGTCATGAATGCCAGCTCCCTAACCATCTAAATAGAGCTGGGATGTTATAGGATGTTTTTCCTTTTAAAACCCGAACTATTTTTTTCTAATTTGTTTATTTCTGTTTTGTTCCTTTATATGTTTTTTTTAATAAGATACTGTAAAAAATTACATATGTCTGCAAAAATGTTCAACCTATACCTTCACCACAGCTATACAGATTTTTTCTGACATAGATGATATCAGAGAGACAATGAATAATTGAGTACTGCAGTTGTCCTTTGCAGAAATGATACCTAGAAATGTGAATGTAATTTCTTATTCATATATGCATTTTTTTTGTACTCTGAAATTGAACTTCTAGATTCTTCGCTAACTATGCATGAAGGGTAAAAGGCAGTTGTTGTCTTACAAGCTGTATTGCTTCATATGTCTAGTTTAGTATAGGTGAAAGTGAATTCTTAATGACTGTTAAACTACATCAGAAGTATGGGGTTCTGGAGTTTACCTGAGCCCCAGAGGTTCCTTATCAGTAAAAAGGTAAGTGCTTGATCCTTTGAGGGAGATATCACACATAAATCTGTTAGATAAGTAAGTTGTGCAGATAAGATTTCCATTCAATGTTAAACTTGTCAAATATTTTACTGAAATCTACTTTCATGAAAATATTTGCTTGAAGAGGTACATTTGTATTTTTTTCTTAAATGGAAAAATAAACTGGGGGCCTCTGACAAATTCTGTTCTTTGTGTCCAAGTTACTTCTCTCTGTGTATTTTTGGGAGAATCGTAATCCCTTGTTCATGGAAACAAAAGTAATGTAGAAATACCACAAAATATTCCTAATGATAAATTTAAGCTTGTGCAGTTTCAACCACAATAAACTGTCATATAAATGTGACAGCTTATAAGTGCTTATCAAAAATAGCTTGTTCATGAGACACCAAAGTGTTTGTCAATTTTTTACTTTTGAATCAATACTTCCATAGAGTGTAGCAAAAAAAGAGTATGTTGGTCTGCACTGGTAATGGTAAAATTTATGATTGAAGGACAAAAATGGTTATTTTAATATCCAGTGAAGGCAGAAATTGGGGAATTTACCATATTTATGATCTGTATATATTAACTCCAACTGCTTATATATTTTCTAGATTAATTCTTCAGCAGCTTATGTGTAGTTATCATTAAAGCCATCTTGCTGTTTTTCCTTGCACAGAGTACAGACATTAATTGTGGCATAGCAGGTTTTTCATTCCTGTTTTGGTGTTCTGTCCCTCTCTTACAGTATCAAGAGAACTGTCTTGCTCCAAAATCTCTTTTCAAGCTGCTCTTTACAACCAAAGCATATTTAGATGGAGCTGCTGCCTTGAAATGCTATGTCAGCAAATCCACTGAGTGTAACTCTTGCACTTAGTGGTGAGGTAGTTCCCTGTTCGTTGATTTTTTTGGTTTTGGTTCTTTTATCAGTAGGCATAGTGATACATTTTTTATAATCCAAAAGTCAATACTACCTCTCCTTTTGCCTAACTAAAACCCCACATACGGTGTGTAGATATGGTGGGTAAATAAATATGCTTCTAGGCACACCGCCACATATCAAGATTGAAGCTCTCCTGTTAGGTTTGTGTTGGGAGGCACGGGTTAAAGCTTGGAAGACTGTTGAGAAGGATTGTAAATCACTCAAGTGACCTTGCAGTTGGAAATAACTCTTGATCAGCCCCTGAGAACCACAGTCCAGTGTTCCTCTAGCATGAACCATCTCTGCTTGTGTGCCTCTGCCCGGTGCTGCTTTGAGGATCCCCTCATTAGCAAGGTAAATGCAAATAAATTTATTGTTTTTGTTCTGACTGCAAGTCTGTAGTTGTTCTGGCTGCTTGCCTGTGTCAACTCACACAGTTTGAAACAACACCAAGAATATCTTTAAAGCTTAAGTAACTTTATAGAATTAAATAAGCATCTTTCCCGTCAGAAGTGAGGCATATGTCATGCCTTATAAATACAGGACTCAGGGTCCTCATGTTACAGTATTTTTAATCCTTCATGCCTTTTTTTTTACTGCATATACTTCAGGTATTTGTGTATGTTGAATTTGTGATGTTATTTGCCATTCAGTCTCATAGAGTCCAGGCAATTCTTTTGGCAGACCACATCCTTACCGGCCTGTCTAACTTGGCATCAGTAGTAAAGTTGCTCATCTCAGTCTTCACAGGGTTCCCCTTTTTTCACAGAGTTACTTTTAGGAATGTACTGGATAGCCCAGGTCTGAGCACTGACCTCTGCAGAACTGCAGTGGCAGCTTTCCTCCATTGCAGGAGTTAACCATTAACTCATACTCCCTTCTCCCATTCCCTTCCCATCTGTTAATTATTTATCAAACTTAACTGTAAAGTTCTTATTTTAGGCTTAAGCCTTCTTTTAAGGCTTAAGGTTTCTTTCAAAAGAAATGTGCTTTAGGAGACTTGGTGAGAAGCCTTTTGGAAATCCCATAGACTCTATTAACTAGATCCTCATTGCTTACTGATCCTTTTAAAGGCTTTAAAAGCTTTTCCCTGCGATAATAAACAAAGCCAAAGTCTGCACTACGTCTTAAAAATGTGTACGATGAGACAAGTACCAGGTGATTACTGTGTTATGGTATGTAATCCAAAAAGCACTGTTTAGACATCTGGGTCACTAAGCTATGTTAATTACTCCTAATAAAAGGCTTTATGTCTTAACTAAGGGTTTACCATCTGAATTAATTTTTCAAGGTATGTAATGATCACTGTGTGATAAATACATAACTCATGGAGTGTAGGGGTTTATTATTATTTGGAGGCAATCTGTAAATATGTTATGAAAATGTGAGAAACACTTCAAATATATATAAACTTCAATATCCAAAATAATGTGAACATAAACAGGACCACTCAACTAAATATATTAATTATTTTCCAGTGTCTTTAATTCTAAGTGCATTGTGATCTATCCAATATGGTATTTGTGATTATTTTTGTTAGCTCAGATTTCTTTTATACAAGATACTAGGAAGACATTACTGTAAGGGTATTTTGGGAGGTAAGCTTAGAACTTATTTTTTAGAACAACTTTTTTATTAAATTAAGGAATCGCTCTTTATTTTGAACACATTTTTATTTACTTTGAATTTGTACAGTTTATTTCCAGAGTCCATGATTGATAAGGTGTCAGCATTTGAAGGTTTTGTTAAAATTTATACCTTAAAAACAATCACTGTTTGGAATTTTAAACCTTGTAAAAGAAGAGACTGAAGCATACTGTAAATAGGTTGATAACCCATGCTGACAGTGTAAAATAAACTCCTACTGCATTAATGCTGTTTTGTACTCAGCTGCAGATTTTGTGGTGAACGTAAAAAGCCGTTTGCAGAAGACATTGGTGCAGCACACCAGATTTCTCCTTCAGCTCCTGAACCTGACAAATGATGTGAGAACAGCAGTGCTGGTTTGTCCAAACAGACTGCTCAGTGCCTTGGGTTTCCCTGTCACTGGGCTGGCTCTGAGCCAGACACTGCCCAAGCACCAGCACAGGCTGGGACTGAAGCGCAGCTCTATGGAGAAGGACCTGGGGGTCCTGCTGGACAACAAGGTGTCCATGAGCCAGCAGTGCCCCCGTGGCCAAGGTGCTCAACGGGATTCTGCAGTGCATTAGGAAGAGCATTGCCCGCAGGTCGAGGGAGGTGATCCTGCCCCTCTGCTCAGCCCTGGTAGGGTCACACCTGGAGTTCTGTGTCCAGTTCTGGGGTCCTCAGTACAAGCAAGATATGAAGCTCCTGAAAGGGTTGCACTGGAGGGCAACAAGGATGATTACGGGGACTGAAGCATCTCTCTTACCAGGAAAGGCTGAGGAAGACCTGTTCAGCCTCGAGAAGAGATGACTGAGAGAGGGGACCCTATCAATACCTGTAGGTACCTAAAGGGAAGGTGTCAAGAGGATGGAGCCAGGCTCTTCCTAGGTGGTGC
>VZTZ01045559.1:84140-94830 GCA_013400955.1 Drymodes brunneopygia | reverse complement strand
AGCGGGCCGGCGGAGCTCAAGCCGGTTCGGCGGTTCATTCCGGACTCGTGGAAGAACTTCTTCAAAGGGAGACGCCACCCCGGCTCCAGCTGGGATAGCACGGCCTCCGACATCAGGTACATCTCGGACGGGGTCGAGTGTTCGCCGCCTCCGTCTCCCCCGCCGCTACAGCCGGGGACCAGGGCGGTGCCTGGCTCCTACACGGACCCTTTCGGGGGGTCGGGCGGGAGCTACAACTCTCGTAAGGAGGCCGAGGCCATGCTGCCGTCAGGAGATCCCCTGGGCTCGCTGGAGCGCCGCGCCGGCACCGGTCAGACGTACAGCGAGCGGGTGGAAGAGTACCACCAGCGCTACGCCTACATGAAGTCCTGGGCAGGGCTGCTCAGGATCCTCGGCGTGGCCGAGCTGCTGCTGGGCGCCGCCGTCTTCGCCTGTGTCACCGCCTACGTGCACAAGGACAACGAGTGGTACAACATGTTCGGGTACTCGCAGCCCTACGGGTACGGGGCGGGCAGCGCCTATGGGGGATACTCCTACGGTGGGCCTAAAACGCCTTTCATCCTGGTGGTGGCGGGAATGGCGTGGATCGTCACCATCGTGCTGCTCGTGCTGGGCATGTCCATGTACTACCGAACTATCCTCCTCGATTCCAACTGGTGGCCTCTGACCGAGTTTGGGATCAATGTGGCCTTGTTCTTCCTGTACATGTCGGCTGCCATCGTGTACGTAAACGATACCAACCGAGGTGGGCTCTGCTATTACCAGTTGTTTAAGACGCCGATAAATGCGTCTTTCTGCCGCGTGGAGGGAGGTCAGACTGCAGCAATCATCTTCTTGTTTGTCACGGTGATCATGTATCTAATTAGTGCGGTGGTTTCCCTAAAGTTATGGAGGCATGAAGCGGCCAGGAGGCACAGGGAATTAATGGAGCAGGAGGTAAGTCCTTAGTTATCGTTTTCTGTCTGCCGGGTACCACATCATGGGGAGCAACTGTAACACCTCGCCGTGGTGTAGACTGAGTCAAGTGTCTTCCCTGCAGCAGGTCTATAGCCCTGAGGTGGAATTTTAACCAGTCTTACAGTATCAAAAACTGGGAAATGAAAAGCGTTTTTAAGGTGTCATGTCCAAAGTCTTGGACACCTTTTTTTTGTTGTTTGTAATTCACCTTGGGTAAGGACCTGGCACTGTTCTTGTCGTAATACTGGGCTCTCTTCCTGAGTCAGCTGATGAACTACTTCCTAGTGTGTATTTTCCAAACAAAGGAAGAAACGAACAATGTTCATCTGTTCAGCGGGGTTAGGTGGCTTAAAGCCATCTAGCATTTATTTGAAAACCGTGCATTCAGCACATCAAGTGCTAGTGTGGATAAACCTAAGAATGTGAAATACTTATTTTTACTTTGCAAACAAAACTCCAAGCAACTTCTTTATGCCTTTTCAGGTTTCCTTACAGTAGTTATCAGCAAATATTAGTAGCCTTGGCTAGATTTCAGTGTCTCAGGTTTCAGTCAGCCACATCTTTTTCATGTCAAACATTTTGCCTAACTACTGGCCTTGCCCAATACTAGAAGCATTCAGTACTTGCCTGGTTAATGATAAACTATAACAGTAGAGATTTAACACTCTTACCTAGAGAGTTCAAAGGAATTTGTGTAAAACTTCCTTCATTTGAAAACACCACCAAAAAACCCTTTAAAAAACAAGTAAGACTTATTATAGCACGAAAATGAATGCATGTGGAAAGTTCGTAAGCCTGACTTAGGGAGGGATCAGCCTTTAAGTGATTTCAGAACAAGAGAGTTTAAAGTTGCATTTCCTCTGCTCTGTGACTACAGTCTGATTCGCTGCATTTTCATTTAATACTGGTTTCCAGTTCACCATCTTCCATAAAACTGAGACTTTCCTTTAGAAAAGTAATTACAATCCTTCAATTAATCTTTTTAACCAGCTGATAGTCCTGCAAGAATGAGGTGATTGCCAGAGTTACACACGATGTGTTCATTCTTCCCTGTTACTGTCCAAGTTGTTTTAGTCTAATTACTAAACATTTCTAAAGGGAATACTTCAATAATAGAGGCTGGACTCTGGAGAGTGCTGTGCAAAACAGCTGCTGGTTGAGCTACTGGTTAGTGCACTGCTGTGTGTTCTAGGCAATGAATTAGGCTCAGAGTGCTAGTGAGTGAAGGCAGGCTGGAATGTGAAATAATAAACGAGCTTGGGAAGTGGATGGAGTATTTCCTGCGAGCTGTTCCTTACAGCTGTGCTCTGGGAAATCTTGTTATTCTGGGGTTTGGATGGTTGTTTTCCTTAAACAAGTCTTGAAATTAGTAGAACTGAAAATATTTCTTATGCTAAATTTCTTCATACATAAATATAAATGTAACTTTCTGTACAGTATGATTTTGAAAATGTTTAAATTCTAGGAGCCTGTACTTTTGCATACTACTTTTGCTGAAAATAAAACTTAGTTCTTTTTTTTTTTTTTTTGATAGATGAAAACACAATCCTCTTTTCCAGAAAAGAAGGTAAGAGATAAGATTTTATTTTTCTGTTTACTGGAATTCTAAATGGTTATTCTTTTTCTTGTGACTATTTTAATTGGTTTATTTATTTACTTATTTGACTTAGAAGAGATTCATTTTAGTTCTTTAGGTTAGTTTGGACAGCAGTCTCCTGCCTAGAAGATTCAAAAGAAGCTTATAAAGAAGTTACTCCTAGTTGGGCTAGGCTATAAAATCTATAAAATTGTAAAATAGCAGATGTGATGGCTGCCTCTCTATGTGCTCTTACCCTTTTCTGTGAGGTGACTTTCATCACAGAGTTTGGCAGACATGACTAAAACAGCAGGTCTGATGCCTGATGGGTTTGGGACTCTCCTGGCTGTGTGTTTAATTTGCAGGAGAGCCAGCCAAAGTACAGGGTAGGTGCCCTGTGAGTTGGGCTTCTTCCTTGGTCTCTGAGACTGCTCCAAAGACCCCCTTGACGATTTTAAAGCATCAGCAATGTTCATGTTTCAGCCACACAAAATGTCATTGCATGCACTGCAAAGATTGTATAGGGTTTCAAGACAAATTTTGGTGTATTAATTTCAGTCTTAAATGTCTTCTGTTACTCTGAATTTCCTACCACTGCTTTCTCTGTTGATTCAGAACTGGATCAGGATCATTTTGTTTGTGTTCTCACAAGATTCCACATGTTTTTATTTCTGGATCAAGGGATGAATTGTGCAATGGGAAACAAGGAGAAAAGGGAACTCCAGATATCTGAATGATTTCAGTTCATTCACAAATTAAATGAATACTGATGGAAACTTCCTTACACTACTTTTTTAAGACATGGAAACAAGTATTTCCAAACCTCCTGAAATATTTATCTGTAATGCTGTTAGGACAAACTGAAGAAAAATACAGCGTGAGAAGCATTACTGTAATTCATTAAACAGATTTTCTAATTAAATAAGAACTGTAAGAAAGATCTGTGATTTGCTTCTACTGCTGCTCCATACATGTATCTGTCTTGAAACAAGTTGTATATTTTGTGATTTATGTAAAACTGATTTCATTAAGAACAAATTCTTTCTCTTCTAAAACAGTATGAAGGCGATGACAGACCAAGAGAAGAAGTCAGTTACAGGCAGCTCAAATCACTGGAAAGAAAACCAGAGCTACTTAATGGTCATATACCTGCAGGCCACATCCCTAAACCTATAGTGATGCCAGACTACTTAGCGTAAGTGACTTGACTTTGATGGACCAACTTAGTGGAGGATACTTGAATAATGTTTTTTGCTCTGCATTTCTCCTATGTACACTTGTGGTTTCTCTCCCATGTGTGTTGGATGGGAACTCATAATTGTGTGTTAAGTTAACATTAAAAAGTAGAGAGGATGGGGCTGGTATCAGTAGCAGATGACCACTATATAGATATTAGAGGAAGAAAATAAAATACATGGGAAATTGCCTTTTTTGGATCTGAAATTTGACTACTCTTACACTTTCTAAGTGCTAAATTTGTAATGTGCTCCCCTTTTAAAGGCTAGACCTTTCCAAGTCTGATATAATAAATTAATTTTTATACTATTTGCTATGGGCACAAATAAAAACAAGGGAGGTTTCACCTGAATATTAGGAAAACATTTTTCTCTGTGAGGGCTTGCACAGGTTTCCCAGAGAGATTGAGTCTCCATGCTTGGAGATACCAAAAGCTGTCTGGACACAGTCCTGGTCTAAGTGTTCCTGATTGTGCAGGTGGTCAGATCAAAAAACCTCCAGATGTCTCCTACAACCTCAACTACACTGTGATTCTCTGATTTCAATGCTTTACAGACATGCAGATTTCAGCAGGTTATGAGATTAACAAAAAATACAGAAATTCACTGTCAAGATGAAGAACCTTAAATGTTGTTAATAAGTTATATCTCTAAAACTAATTATTGAATTCTTTTTTTTTTCAGGAAATACCCTGTAATTCAAACAAATGAAATGAGAGACCGGTACAAAGCAGTATTCAATGATCAGTTTGCTGAATATAAAGAACTGTCTATGGAAGTTCATGCTGTATTAAAAAAGTTTAATGAGCTGGATGCATTGCTGAAACAGCTTCCACACCATCCTGAAAGCATATATGTAAGTACCTGTGAAATGGGCTCATGGAAAATAGTTGTATTAGGTGGCATTAGGCAGTTTCTGTCTGTCTTCACTAGGGCATAATGTCTTCTAATGCTGGCTTTGACCTGGTGTGAGAGGAAGTTTCCCCATACGTTTTATCTTCTCTGGGTGTTAATTAGGGATATCAAGTTCCAGTTAAGATGTGTACATGGTTTTCTGGGGGTTTTTGTTTCTTTGTTTCATACTACTGGCTTTAAGTTCTAGTGAGTCACACTTGGTATATTTTCATTATTTCTCAAGTACAAAATTTGCATCTAAAATGTTATAACCACAAGGTATTGATCAAATGAGAATTCTGATGAGTATTTCATAGAATTTGCATAAAGATATGGAGCACACTCAAAGTTTAAAAATCTGTGGTCTCTCATTAGGAACAGGAAAGGATATCAAAAGTTCTGCAAGAATACAAGAAGAAGAAAAACGTAAGTGTTTTTAGATTTACATTGCTACTGAGTCTGATGACTAGCAGAGAGAGTGTAAATAGCCAATACTTCTGACACTAGGCAGAATTCAGTATCTCAGGCTATCTGTAGTGCTTTGTGTATTTTGTCTTTTAAAACTTTGGCAGAATTAGGAGACAACCCATACACCCACGCCAACAAGCATTTTTGAGAATAATGATTCCAGTAGCCACATGTGGGGAAAAAAACCCAAACCACAACCCAAGAGTTGAGGTTTTTCATCTTCTGAGAGTATGCTTCATCTCTTAGCATTCTGCACTCAGAAGACTAGTTCAGTTATATTCACTGACTGACACAGCCAACAGATAAAAACAGAAAACCTTACCCTTGAAAAGAAGTTTTGTATTTTTGAGGCATGGAATTTAGACACTTTCAAAAGGTAATTTTCAATGTAATCCAAGAGGTTTCTCTTTGTAATTTTTAAATGCAGGCAATTCCATTAAAAACATTATGCATTACAAATACTGGGGTTTTTTTCTCCATGGAATTCAGAGTTTGTGTCCATGTTAGTTAAACTTCATTGCTTTTTTTGGGTGGGGAAGGATTTATTGCGCATACTACACATACATGTATAAAATCCAAATGATGTAGTAGGATGCCATTTAAATGTGCAGATTCCTGTTTTAAAACAGCTCTGTTTACTAAGTAACTACAGCATATAATAGCAGAACATATTCTGGCCTTTCATGAAGGAAGGGGAAACAGGAAATACAAAAGGGCCAGGGAAAATGAGTGTGATTTTTTGGGAATGTTTACATACTCTCCTTTTAGTCAAGAACATAATCAATAATAGACTATTCTTGGAAGAGTCTGAAAGCTAATACATTAATGTAAAGGTTTTTGTATTTTTGGCAGGATCCTTCATTTCTGGAGAAAAAGGAGCGTTGTGAATATCTGAAGAATAAGCTTTCTCACATAAAACAACGAATTCAGGACTATGATAAAGTCATGAATTGGAATGTAGAAACTTAGCTATGCCTTCACTTCATGGATACTATTTTCTGTTTTTAAAATCGATATGCATATTTTAACCTATTTATTTACTCTTTGAACAGTACAGTTATGGGGATTATGTAATCACTGTCATATATTTGGATGTTGTACATTACTGATAGTTTTTGTATGCAGATCCAATTGTAATTGAAATTACGAGATAAGTTAGGAAACCTCTGCTAACAGTCTGCTTTCATTACTGCAAATCCTGGCCTCTTAAATATGAATACTCCATTTGAAAATACTTTGTTTGCAAACTTGCAAAGCCTGCCAGAGAAAGCAGTTTCCAAGTGCCTTGTAGAAACTTTGCACAGAAATGCTGTTAACAAGTTTGAATTTTATTTATATGTGGCATCTTAATGATATCAGAAAGAGCTGAGCTGTTCTTTCTGTCTGGGCTTTGATGGACTGCCTAACTGTATTGAATAATTTGGGCAATTCAGAAGGTAGTTTAATAAGAATTTTTGTATTGTATTTTCAAATGCTGTACATTATACCAGAAATTATCTTGAATTTTGTCCAACAAGAGAGGAAAAATAGCTTCTTATTTAAGCAGCTGGGGGAGGGGGACTTGGGTTTGGTTTTTGTATTGCCCTCTTCAGAGACAATGCAACAAGTCTATACTTGGCCTTAAAGGAATAGAGGTACAGGATGAGACATACTAATGTATCATTAGTGTTGCTGTAGGTCAGTGTGCTCTGCCTGCCTTCTGGATCATGCTGTTAGGGGCACATGTGTTTCAGGGCTTCATTCTTCATCAGCAAGTAACAGGACTTTTTGTCTATGCAGCAGCTGTTAGTGAACTTGTCATTCGGAGAGTAAGTACAGCAAAATGCATTCTCATTCAAAGTATAAATCGTTAGTATCTTCTATAAGGCCAGGTAAAAAGTATTAAAAGACATATTTTCCGGAGCATATTTGCATAAATTCAATATATATTTTTATATTTTCTTGGGGATATTGTGCCGGGGATAGGTTTGTATGTGGAAGTATTTTCATAAGCCAGTAAATTTTCTCTCTGTATCCTTTTTTGTATCTTTATTTACTTTATTAACTTTTTTTTTACTTACTAAAATTGTAAGAAGCATCGATACTTTCTTTGTACAGTTTTCTACAACTGCAATTTGTTTGTTCTGAAATACGTTTTTTTAATACAAAAAACCCCGCCAGTATAGCCATATTACTCTATTGCTTATAAAGACATTTTGTTAGAAAAAGGTGCTCTGATTACAGTTACTGCAAATTTTTGTTAGTGATTTGGTTTTTTCTTTGAAAGAAGGTTTTTTAACTTCTGCCTTAACTTAAAGGAACAACATCAGGAAAGCCGTTTCCAGTTTAGTATGGTCATGGTACTACTACCTCTGCTCTTCACTGCTGGAAATGTATTAACATACCTCACTCTTAACCATTGTAGCCCTTCTGGTTTTTCAGCCCTTGTCATTCACGCTGCAATCCTGATGGCCATGCACCCACCTTCGTATTTGTAAAATTGACATTCCAATTTTATCAGCCACTTAATTCCAAGAGCTTTAGTGGATGAAGTAAATAGCACAAGATGCCATGGGAATTTGGCACCTCTTCATTTCAAAGCCTTAAGTCTCATCTACCTGGAAGGTGCCACAGGATTTTCATCATTCTGAGAACAGGTGACAGCCAGTGCTATGCCTTGTTCTCTCTATTTTCAGTGCCTCTCTCTCTGGTTTTGGATTGTATTCATTTCCAAGGAGAAGCCTCTCTTCCTTATAAAGGAGATGGGCCAATTTTTTATACGTGTTGTGCTGAATACTTGTAAATTGTTCTTTGTAAGATAAATACTTGTCCAAATCTCCACAATCTAAATAAATGACCTCTCACTGTACACCCAGGTTTCTCATTTTTTTATCAGTGAGAGTTCTGGGATCAGTAACAGAAGATTAATGCAAGTTTGAGGACCGACTGTTGTTCTTAAAGTGCTAACAATAAGCTGACCGGGGTTTTCTTTGGAAGATTCACAGTCTGCACCCTTAATAGGTCTTCTTTCTGTAGGGCAGTGAGACCCAGCTCCAGGCTCCTTTTGACTGTGGTCTGAATTTGATTCTGAGAAACTGGCTCCTGGTCCCTCAGACAATGTCTTCATAGCCTGTGGAGAACCATCATCCTGCTTCTTCCCTGCAAAGCTTTCAACAAATGGATTGGGAAAAGGGAACACCATACCTGTGCCTAGAATGAGGAGATTAAGCGGCAGCATCTGTATGTGGACTCTTGTGTTTCCCAGCAAGATGCCACACGTGTGGCCAAGTACATTTTCCAAATGTTGGGAAGAGAAGCTGGGAGAGAAATACTCCCTTTTAAGTGCCTTTTGGGTTCCAAACAGGATTAGTGTAGGGCATGACAGAAGTAAGCTACCATCCTAAGGTACACAGGCCATCCTAAGGCTGCAGCAACGTGTTGCAACCATCACAGTAAATTATTTGCTCAGTCCTGTGGCTGCTAAAGCACTTCTGGTGTGTATCTGTGCGCTGGTTTTGCTCTAACCTACACATGGAGGATTGTCTTGTCAACAATGCTACAGACATGTTGAAGAAAAATTACTAGTCTACAATCAGCGTAACATTTTAATTTGTCAGAGAAGTTGAGATTATTGAAATAAGAATTAATGGCTGGAAGCTGAAGCAACTTGGAGCACGGCAGAAATTAGGAGGAAAGTGATGGGAGAATCCCTCAATCTGAGTTTCCATCAGAGCTATCAAGGAAAGTGGCCTCTTGGTATTCTTAGAGAATAGAAGGCATGCTCCAGACAAAACTGAAGTTCGTAGCTGATTATCACCTCTCTGTGCAGTCCCGTAGGCTCAGCTCTGAATCTACACTTTTGCATGTACCTGTAAACAATGTGCTGTGTGGTCTCACCCGTGTGACTGGGCTTTTATAGAAGGTAGTTAACACATAAATGAATCACCAAGAAATACTGCCCTACATCAGTGGGCATGCTTTTAGTCACAGACCGTCCTCAAACACTGAGTGTATACAACAAGAAGTTTTAGCCTTCAGTCTTCCTCTTAGAAAGTGCTTGCCTGGCTCCACAGATTTACAGAGTGAGATGCTCAAGCTTCTTAGTATTTCTACAAACATTTCTAAACTGGATTTGTGTTTCTTGTCTTTGTAAGCAGTTGGGTGTCCTTGATCAAAACAACTGTGGTAAGATTGGCGTACTTCTTACTAAACCCTACATCTTTTCAGGCCAGATAAAGCAGTGCCTAACAAATGTACCCCAAATTTTTTTCTTGCACAATAGCCTGACCAGCTTTCATGACAGCCTGTTAACTACAAATGCTCATGGCAATGAAAAACCTAATTGTTTTGAAATTGTAAAAGAAGTATCCAGTATGTTACTTATTAATTTCAAAATTGTGGTGGAATTTCAAGCACTTGTACAGTCATGTTTTACAAAATTACTGCATATCTTGTGTTCCAGTCCATCACTGAAATTCTTGGCCTTGACAATAAAAAATACTGCTGTTCTGAAAGAAGTCTCATTTCTCACTTTTTTTATTAGAACCGTCAGCTTGCAGCCATTTTTCATTTCAGTGTTTTATAGATTGGACTTTTTCTTTCTAAAGAAAAGGTGGTGTATGTTCTAATAGGAGTCATTCAAACTACAGCTATTTCAGTTCCAAGAAGCAAATCCTGACTTTTTAAAGAATTCCTCTTTTCCTGTCTTCAGATTGCTTTCCTTCAAAAAGATAGATTTTTTTTTCCCAGGTATGGTTAACTCAAAGCTAATTAATTTCTCCTCTCTTTCCGTTATAATTATACATTGCTCCTCATAAATGCAACAGGCTGAAGGGTATGGAAGTGGTTGGTTTTTCCCCACTCCTGTTTATATGAATTGTTACTACTGTTTACATGTTTTCTTCCTCATTTATTGTCTTACTTGGATGCAGAGTGAGACTCCTTAGAAACGGATGCTCAGTAACTTTCCTGTAATTCAAGAGGTGAAGCCCAGTCTTGGCATCCTTCCACTGTACCCAGTAAAGCTTTAATTGCTCTGCAGAGTAATCAGCAATTAGCTCAGCTAGTGCTGAGCTAATCCTCGCCGTGGTGCTTATGAAATGGAAACTCTTGGCGACATGAAATGAATACTCAATTATTTTAGGTAGATGCAAAACATCGTTACTTAACATCAAAATGCCTGAAACTTCTTGCTTTTGCTGGCGGGGTGACAGATTATTCATTAGCTGGCATATGAGCATAATAATGTGTGAGAACCTAGTGCTTTTTCCAGGCTCCTGCATTCTTCTGTTCATTACCGAAATCGCTTCAGAAGTGCCGCCGGGACCCAGACAGTACCATGGGAGACACGAGCGAGGGGCTCCTCACAGCCGCACCACCGCGGCCTCCGCGCCCGCCCGACCCAGGTCTCCGTGAGGCGTCTGCCCCAGCCGCTCCTCCTCTCCATCGATGTCTCCGTGAGGCGTCTGCCCCAGCCGCTCCTCCTCTCCATCGATGTCTCCGTGAGGCACCTGCCCCAGCCGCTCCTCCTCTCCATCGATGTCTCCGTGAGGCACCTGCCCCAGCCGCTCGTCCTCTCCAC
>VZTZ01045559.1:61821-83937 GCA_013400955.1 Drymodes brunneopygia | reverse complement strand
GGGCTGCTCTGTGTCCTGCGGTGCTACTCAGCCTTCTTCAGCTCCCCTCGGCTGCCCTCACCCCCCTCAGTGTCCCTCGGCTCCTCTCAGACCTCCTCTCACCCCCGTCTTCTTCCCGCAGTCCCCCTCTTCACCCCTGAACCCTCTCATCTCCCCTGAGCTCCGCTCACATTCCCTCAGTACCCCGCATCTCCCCTGGTCTCCCCTCAGCCCCTTCGGAGATGGATGACGAACCCGAGCGGACCAAGCGCTGGGAAGGAGGCTACGAAAGAACATGGTGTGTTCTCCCCGGCTCACCTTTCTCTCCCGTCTGGCGAAAGAGGGGGGGAAATCTCCCCTCTGCCCACTGTAACAGTCTGTTTTCCCTAGGGAAATTCTTAAGGAGGACGAATCCGGATCGTTGAAAGCAACCATCGAGGACATTCTCTTCAAGGCGAAGAGGAAAAGGTACTTGGTGTGGCTACGAGCGTGCTGATAGCACCGACTTTGTCAGTCCTAAGGGCTTGATCGTCCTGAAACCGGGTCGTGTGGGATGACTTAAGCATATCCCATGTCTGCAGGATAGTTTTATGTTCTTTCTCCTTCAGAGAGGCAGGTGCATGCCAGAAAATATAGTGAAAATTTAATTTTAAACACTGAATGTATACAGGCTATGTATCCCATGTATATGCAAGCTACAGGTCTTGATCTGGTGTAACAGTGCAGAGCACTGCAGTTGCAATCTGCACAGCTTAGAGAAATCTTTTAGCAGTTTTTTTTCATATAGAAATCAGAGAATCATGGGATAGTTTGGGTTGGAAGGGACCTTAAAGATCATCTCATTGCAATCTGCCATGAGCAGGGACACCTTCCACTAGATCAGATTGATCAGAGCCCCATCCAACCTGGCCTTGAACTCTCACAGGGATGGGGCATCCACAGCTTCTCGGGGCAGCCTGCTTCAGTGCCTCACCACCCTCATGGTAAAAATATGTTTATCTCTAATCTCAGTCGATCCTCTTTTAGTTAAAAACATTGTCACTTGTCCTGTCACAACAGAATGTAGCTTCTGGTGTCATGGGTACAGATTTCTGTTTCAAATTTCAGAAAAAATTGCTAGAAAAAGCTCGAAGTTTTGCATTATATCAAGTTATGTTGAAACTTGAGTTATCAAATCTGGATTAAATTTCAAAGCTTCACTAAAACCTAGTTGTAAGAATTAGCTCTTACTTATTTTCTGAGAGTTGTGACATCTGTGATTGAACTGTGGGGTTTTTCAGTGTGAATAAGTGTCCTCAGTTTGTTGCTTCTACATTTTTGCCAGAAGACTGGTATTGGATTTGTTTTGGGCTTTTGTTGTAGGAGCCATTCACTCATTTGAATTTGACTTAAATCTCTGTTTTGTTAGACTCTATGAACACCATGGACAGGTTCGGCTTGGAATGGTATGTTAATATCTTAACTCTCTGGTGTCCTTAGTCCCAAACAACATGGGTAGAGGTGGTATTCCACATCTAAAATACACTTCTGCTGGCCTGACATACTTCATACCAAACCTTGTGGTTTCCACCATTTCTTATTACTTGTTTTTAAACATTCCTTGTTCGTTGGTGTGTGGATGTGAAGCATGGCTGTTCAGGGTTGGAGGTTTGAAACATAGAGTGTGTTTGGCAGCAAAAGTCAGATCACACGCACTCACACTGCCCATTCCTCTTCCTGTGAAAAACGGGGGCATGATGGGAATGGGTTGTAAAAAACACACTGCCTTGTACAGTGCTGAGCTTTTCAGATGAAGATGTGAATGTTCAAACTGTGCATGTTTTGTAGCTCATCATGAGAGTCATGAGAGAAGAGCAGTGTGCGTTTTTCAAGAGAGGTTTCTTTTCCATTTGAAAAGTGGAAAAACACATTACTTTTCTGTTGATGTTGATTGCACCACTCAATCTACTGAATGTTCCCTGTTAGAGAGAGGAAGTAGTGGCTCTTTTAAGTAAATGGAATAATGAATTCATTTCAATATGTATTCTGTGAGTGATTTTCACATATGGTGGAAATGCAGATGCGTCACCTTTATGTGGTTGTTGATGGATCAAGAACAATGGAGGATCAAGACTTAAAACCGAACAGACTTACTTGCACTCTGAAGGTATTCCTGCACTCAAAAGTTTTTTCTTACTAAGCCCCTGTTTCTCTGTAAACTGGTTGTATTTTGCATTTAGAAGAATTGCAGTCTCCTGTATGTGCACAGCCTCATCTCTCATCCCTGCGTTTTTCTCCTTGCTTCTGTTGCTAGTCTGTCACTTTCCTGCTTTTTGAATAGTAAGATCTGTGTGGCATTACTTTGCCTTGCACATGACTTCTGTACAGTAAAAATACTTTGTAAGAGCGTATTATGGGAAGACAGATTTGGAAACTATGTAGAAATTAAGTGTTGCCCATAATAAGGGGATGACATGTTTTCATTACACATCTAGAATTGGTTTATATCTTTTTCTTACAGTTTGGATTTTTTTATGAATTCTTATTTGAAAGGATGCTAGTAAGAGTTGTATTGGATTGCTGTTTCAGATTGTGGAGGACTGAACTGTGTACATCATGTTCTGTCTTCTCCAACAATACTAAAGCATGAAATCCTGGATTTTGATGGTTTTGTACAGATTAGTGCTCTTTGGTGTATTAGAAACCTCCATTTGAACCAGCAGGAATCTAGAACTTCAACATGGGATGTGAATAAAATAAGGGGGGAGTAGTTTCTGAAATCTACATTGCATTGGTTACATGGGATGAAGGGGGGAGGGATAGAGTGAAAGAAGAATGGAAAGGAGATGGTCATTCCCCCTTTTAGTGTTACCCAAATTCTTTGTTTTGTTTTTTTGGTGCTAGATGTTTTGCTTCTATTTAATGCATGTGTAATAGAAGTATAATTAGTTTTTAACTGTCTTAACTTTTCTTTATAGTTACTGGAATATTTTGTTGAAGAGTACTTTGACCAGAATCCTATTAGCCAGGTATGTACAACCATGCAATAAACAAATTACAGAAAACTATTTTAAAAGGCAGTTTTGGTTATAACACTACCCAGTAAACAGTTTTCTGTTTATGTGTACCTTCCCATCCTTTATTCATTAGCCTAGTAAAATTCTTGTTTCTGCCTGTTTCTGCCAGGCAGTTAGAATTTTAGAAGATTTCTTTTTGTACCTTTTGGCAGTAGTAATGAAAATACGGGAGTGTTTGTAAACTGATGTATCATGTTGTGCTGCTGTTGTTGCACTTGAAGTAAAACTTGTATAGACTAATATGGTTAAAAAATTCAGATCCATAAAGATGTAAAATAAGTATAATAAAATTCTAAATAAACGCCTTATAAAAGTTTCTAAGAAAAGTTTTGGGTTTTATTTTCCTTTTTTCAGATTGGCTTAATTGTAACCAAGAGTAAAAGAGCAGAAAAAATGACTGAACTCTCAGGTAAGGAAGTAGTATTTTTTTCTTAAATTGGAGATATTTTTATCCTTTTCATTGGTGTTATAAGTTCTACCTGATGCACTGCTGAAAATGAAGTTATTGCAATTAGTTTCAATTTAAGAGGTAAATTATTGCAAGTTTTCTGAAGCCATAGTCTACATTCTGATCTGCCTTGATCCAGGATTGTCATTGTGTGCTTGTTGGCAATCAAGTCTTGACCAGAGTGCAACTCAGATACGTTCTGTTTCCCTTGTAGTTAATTTTTTACCTTGTTAATTTTGTATGTTACAACATCTGTGATTTCTGTGAGATCTGATCAGATGTTCAAAGTCAAGGTTTTTTTGGATCCTGCCTGCTGTTACACCAGTCTCTGTGGCTTCAGCAGGTTTCATTGAGGAAATTGAGGGTCAGTCAATCTTTGAAGCGTACTTTGAGGATAACAAAGGAAAAACACTTTTTCTGTTTGTGTGACACATCCTTACTGATACCCAACAATGATTTTATTCTTTTTGGCTTCTAAACTTTCTAGCAACTGAGTGCCTATAGAGTAAACATCTGTTTTACTGTTTTCTGCATTCTTATCAAGATATCAATTTCTAAGGAAAAATATAGATCTGTCCCACTTTAAAACCAGTCCTTGTTGTTGTACATTTCATTACATATGCAGTTTAAATATTTCTGTTCCTTAACTTGTTGCATCAGTTGAATTGGTTGCATTTTTTTCACTTACAGGAAACTCAAAGAAGCATGTAGCTGCTCTGAAGAAAGCAGTGGATATGAACTGCAGTGGAGAGCCTTCTCTATATAATTCCCTAAATTTGGCCATGCAGACTTTAAAGTTAGTATATGCATGGAGGTTTTTTGTTTTCTTTATGATTGTGACTTGTTTGAGAGGCAGGGACAGAATTTTTTCTAAGTAGCATCTTGCATCATGCTGACTTGAGTCTTTAAAAGTTGACTTTATGTCCTCTTACAATACAACTCATTAAGTTAAATCCTCTAGTAGTGCAGAAGTCTATTTTCTGCCACTAGATGCTTGTATTTAAGGGCATGCTTCTTACAGAAATGAAACTTGAAAACCAAGTTGATGATGGATGTAGATATTGTGATGAGAGACACTGTGGTTGTTTCTTTACTGAAGGGCTAAGGTATGAGAGGACAGAGTTAGGAGTTAGTAATATAAGGGAACAGGAAAAGAAACAGCACTGTGTCACATTAATCCTGTGAGAGTTTTGGCATACTTTAGAAATATCAATTTTCAGGTAGGATAGATTCAGAACACTTGTTTGCTATGTGAGGTATTGAGATGTATCACAGTTTGTTGAAGACTGAATAAAGAATTATAACTAAAAACACTGACTGAACAAAGCTAATAATCAGTGTCATGAAAAGCTATTTTCTATAGCTGGAAGAGAGTTTTCAACTCAGATTTAGAAGTAATTAAAAGTAATGGATTTACACTTAAAAACTAATAAGACATTTTTAAGAAGTTAGGAGGACTCACTACAGTGTGCTCGTTTGAGGGTGAATTTTATGTGTGAGTATGGGTAAAGTACAAAGGATTCATTACAGCAAACAATCAGGTTCTACACAATTAAATACTGTGTTTGAGATCTTGGAAAGGTTTGGCTTTCAGAAGGTGAAAATCTGGTGGTCAGACAAAGATCTTGTAGTTTGTAGAGGACTTCATATCATGTCATTTTCTGACTTCAATACATTAAGGTCCTTGGAGATGTTATCATACAAATAGCTTACTGTGAAATAAATTAATTATGTGCTTTTCCTTAGGCACATGCCAGGACATACGAGCAGAGAAGTTTTGGTAGTCCTCAGCAGTCTGACGACATGTGATCCAGCCAACATCTATGACCTAATTAAGGTACAGAACTGAAGTTTGACTATTGCACTGAACATCCAAGCTACTGGAGGAAAAACAGGCAGTTGCAGTGTCATTACCAATTAATTTTCATTTAATACTTTAAACCTTTTTACTATTTCTTGTTCTGCACATGAATTTGAGTATGCTTTTCTTCTCTGTTTGAAGTGTTTAAAAGCAGTAAAGATCAGAGTATCTGTCATCGGCCTAAGTGCTGAAGTTCGAGTTTGTACAGTACTTGCCCGAGAAACTGGTGGTATGTATCTGAAGTTCAGTAGTTATATTACTAATACAGATTTAAAATCAAAATTAAGGAAGTGATTTGTTATATATTCATTACTGCATTTTCATACTTAAGGATAAATATTTTCCATTGTGCTGACAGAAAATTAAAGTTTCCCAAATCTACAAAACACACAGTAGTAAGTGAAATTATTCTCAGCTGGCAGCTGCAGCTCTAGAGAGAAGAAATACATGTATTTTCAAACCTTGTGTTCCACATATAAATCTGTGTGATGTGGAACTTCATCAATGTAACATGTTAATATCAATTGCTACAGTGGTAACTCTTAAATATCATTACTACAGTGTAATGTTGGAGAAAAAGCTCTGTGCTTTCATATCTAATTTAACATTCTGTTATTACTAATTTTAGAAGTTGGGGCTGCATTTTAGCAACAGGTTTAGATAAATTATGTTTTCTACCTGAGTTGTTTTCTGTTATTTGGAGTATATGTTTGTATTATTTTTTCTTATAACCTGACAGTAAGGCATTTCTTCTTTTGTGACAGGAACATACCACGTTATTTTAGATGAAAGTCATTACAAGGAACTGCTGATGCACCATGTTAGTCCTCCACCTGCCAGTTCAAGTTCTGAGTGCTCCCTTATTCGAATGGGTAGGATATGGTTTTGTCAACCTCACACAAGATTTGCTTTGTCTTTTTCTTTATTTGCCTCTTCTGTGTTGAGGCTATACAAATAGTAAGAAGCTATAAAGTAGCTAGAAGTAATAAAGACATTGTGCATTGCTTTTTATTTTAACGTTTATTTTGCTAAATAAGTATCAGTTTTCTTGATGTTATTTGTGCAAAGTAGTCAGCTTTTAAATAAAGCTTATTAAGACAAATTACTGAACAGAAGCTGGAAACAACGAAGTGGAGCGATAATTGTTGTAAATTTAATACTTAGAAATGAAGGCTGAAAAACTATTTTCTTTCTCCCGCTGCTTTTTTTCCTGCAGAAGGCAACTGTTACAACTATTTATTGACCTTCAGAGCCATAGGTAGTACACGTTTATTAGCAGCTACTGGAGGTATTCTTTCAACAAGTAGATTTAGGTACCTTTTCTTTTCCTGATGTGTGTCTCAATAAATTTAAGCTTGGAGTTAAACCAGAATAGGAACCCTAATACTACAAAGTAGAGCACTGAGTTCTCACTTTCATACATCCTTTTCATAGATAAGAATGTATGTATTTTTATGTCTAGATATAATGAAAATGTTTACTTCTCGTAGTAGGTGAAGCCTGAGCAGCAGTTGAAAAAACCAATTTCTCACGTCATGATCTGTAAAAAGTAAATGGTAGAAAGAAAGAAAGAAAGAAAGATGTCAGTCTCCAAAAAGTCCTGTAGTCTCATCTGTCATGCACTGCACTTGGAAGGTGAATATAGGCTGGATGGATGCATATAGTTGTTTAAGTGAACATTTGTATGCTGCTCATTCTGTTTTCCTACCATTGCGCATGATTTTCTTTTCAACAGTTCTTCAAAAGTGGGGTTCCAGTGCACTTCAGTTAGCATAAAGTCTATGACAAAGGCATTTTTTCAGTTGAGAAGTCAAGTCAGGAAGGTGTGGATGTAGGTGGAGACCTTTAGGAAGAATTGGATACCTAGCAAGAGTGTATCAAAGAGATAGGCCTGAATGTCTAGAATAATCTTTGAACTTCTTCACTGAAGTAAGAAACTTACACATTATTGCATGTGTAAAATTGTTACTATGGGATGTTTTTCTCTTCAGGTTTTCCTCAGCATACTATTGCTTCTCTGTCTGATCAAGATGCAAAGCCCTCCTTTAGCATGGCGTAAGTAACATTGATTAGAATTCAATGAGCTGATAAGAATTCAATATTAATTAGCCATATTTAGAAAATCTACTCAACAGTGAAAGTATTGCAAAATAATATGAAAAAAAGAGTAAGCCATGTCTTGTGACTTCTCAGTAGAAATTCTTTTTCCATTGGTAGCTCCAGTATGTGGCCATAGTTACCTTTGTTAAATATGTGTTTTAAAATTTACATTTAAGTTTTTTGAAGGTAGTAAATGGTACTTAGTTCTGTTACACAGTGATTGGGACACACAGGTGCTACAAGGTATTAAAGTAATAACTGCCAATTTTATTTGCAGTTCTTGATTTATTTATTAATGTAATTATAAAAGATAATTATGAGGAGGGAAGGGTATTATCTGAATAAAGTACTTATGTATTTCTTAACATGACTTTAAAGGGAAGTTTAAAATAGAGGCCTCATTTGATGACTGTACCAGTGCACTTCTCAATGAAAGGAATCATTGTTTTCCAGGGTGATAGGGGAGTCTGAATTTCAGAAGGAACCAGTGTCTAACAGCATGTACTATTTGAAAGAATAAGTACTACTTGCATCTTAAAGTCAATACAGAATATTTTTGTGTCTAAAAAGAAACAACCATGCAGTTATTGTTCATATCTTTATTTTTAAAAATTGATTCCTGTATATGGAAATATTTGGTCTTTGTTCTGTTCCCGTGGGAAAATGTGGTTACTGATATCTCACCATATACATTTTTTGACACTTTGTTTTCTGACACACATTAAACTGTTGCATGCAATCTAGTGAAACTTTTAAAATTATTTGCTGTGAAAACAACATTATTTGTACATTATTATGTGACGTAGTAGCATGGTATTATCTCTTAAGTACTGGATTGCTTCTTTCTACTTTAGGCAATTGGAAAATAACAATGACCCGGGTCTTACACTGGGTGGATATTTTTGTCCTCAGTGCAGAGCCAAATACTGTGAGCTTCCTGTGGAATGCAAAATCTGTGGTAAGTAACAAGAAAAGGTGAGTGGATGAATCAGGAGTTGGTGGTAAGAGAGTTAAGAGGTAGAGAAATTCAGCTATACTTAGTTGTTAAAAGCCAGTTCTGCTTTAAGAGTCCTGCATTTCTGTGACCTGGGATGTGAACTTCATACAAGTGTCTCTCAGGACTGTAAGTGTAACAGTAAAGCTGTATGATATTCCTTGGTATAAGGAATATATGTAAGGCAAAGTGGGGAAGAGGGGTGATGCATGTGGGAATGTTAACTTCCCAAGAATCCTCGTTTAACTAGACACACCCATGTTTCAGACTCCTCAGTGCAACGCCATGAAAATAGAATGCTTTGGAGTAAGAGGATAGAAGTACTCTCACCCCACAAGAGTATGTGGATGAAAGATTTCCAAGTTGAACCGAAGGGCAGGCTGCATAGCGACACATGACAGGCTGTGGAGTTGTAAACAGAAGCCCCTTGGTCTTGCAAATGTTAATGGACTGTGTGACCAATGATGCCTTCCCCCACCGCTCTTAGTGAAGGTGGGAGGGAGGATTATCATGGTTTATAGTATTAATATTGTGAGAGGTTGCTGTTCTCCTAGTTTCTACAGGCATATGACTAAAACATGATAGGTATTGCCAGGATGCATGTATTTGGCAAGAGGATGAAATAATTATAGTTCTGGGTCACTTTAGCCTAGTTTATTTTCAGGTTTTTCCTACCAGCATGAGTTTCGTTCCAGCAAGGGAATAGTGTAACTAGAGAAATCCTGTGTATCTGCAGTGTGTTCTCCACAGCTGCAGTGATCAGCAGAACAGCAGTTTGGACATTGACACTACATGTGAGTGAGCAGTGGAGACATTTGTGCCAGCCCATGCCCCAGCTAACCTGTTCTCATGGTCTAACCCCAGCTGGTGACTCAGCCCCAGACACCCACGCACTCCCCATTGGTGAGATGCAGGACAGGATCATAAGAGTAAAAGTGAGAAAACCCACGGGTGGCATAAAGGGAATTTAATAGTTACAGCAAAAGCTGTGCACACACACCAGGCAAAGTAATTCATTCATTCACCACTTCCATCAGCAGAATCTCCAGGAAAGCAGGACTCCATCATAAGTTACAGTTACTTGAGAAAGTAAATGCCATCACCCTGAACATTCTCCCCTTTCCACCTTCTCCACCCAGCTTTATAGGCTGAGCATGATGCCACATGGTGTGGGATATCCCTTTGTTCTGTTGGTGCACTGTTGACTGCAATCCTGATTATCCCCTCTGAGTGCCTTGTGCACCCCTGAGCCTACTAACTGGTGGAGTAAGAAACAGAAAGGGCCTTGATTGTGTGTGAACACTGCTCAGCAAGAAGGAAAACACTCCTGCCTTATGAACCCTGTTTCCAGCATAGATCCAAAACACAGCCACATGCTAGCTAGTGAGATAAAAATTAACTGTTTTAAAACCAGTGGACCTGTGTTAACTGAAATGGGGCTATGGCATGGTTTTGGCAGTAGTACAGCAGGCTGTGATAGAGCTTTTTAATGGGGCATCATTTTAGCTGGTGGTGTGATACAGCAGAACCATCACTGCCAAAAGGAGCTTTCTAACTTCACCACTGTGTGTTGTAAATGTATTTCTAAAGACCAAGTTAAACATTTTCAGTAGATATTTGAGTAATTGGCTTGTTAAACTGGACAAGATTACAGGTTTGGCTAATGGATCAAGTAATTTTACTTGTTTAAAATTCTTAGAAGCTCTCAACCACTGAGTAATTAAAAAATATTGTTTTTCCTTTTTACTTTATTTGATACAGAAAAGCTTTTCAGTAAATGCTCTCTTGTAACAAATCTGTCTCTTTATTTGCAGGTCTTACATTAGTGTCTGCACCTCACCTGGCTCGGTCCTACCATCACTTGTTTCCTTTAGATGCCTTTCAGGAAGTTCCGCTGGAAGAATACAAGGGGGAGCGGTATGCAAATCATATTTGTAATAATGAGTGTACTTGTGGATCCTGTTCCTTTTTTGTCACAAAAGTAAGAATAGCTGGCAACAGCTTCTTTGCTGCTGGAGATCATGAGTGTTTGGGTGGTGTGGGGCACCTCTGGCATTAAGAAGTATTTGTAGTTTCCATGATCTGTGAGTTCAGCTGAATAGCTGAAATAATTGCCAGAAATTGTTACTATGTATGAGATCTTTTTTAAACACTGATTTACACAGTCTTGACTCTTTCTTTCAGTTAAAATATACAATTTTTCTTTTAGGTATTGTCAAGGCTGCCAGGGAGAAATAAAAGATCAAAATGTAAGTTTGTTGAATGGCATTGTAATTTGCATAGAGGGGTGTGAGAAATAGAGATGATCCTTTAGCATTATGTTCTAAAGACCAGAAAAATACTTAGAAAAGTTAATGTCATGGTTAATTAGAGTTCTGTGTTAAACAGCCAGGCTTTCTAGACTGCAAAGCCTGTAAAAGTGTGGGAAGGGATTTCCTAGTGAGCTGCATAAAAAAGCTTCCACTCTCAGCCATTTAGAAGCATTTACAGTGACCTGAGCTCAACCCCGTGGATATACTTGCTATCAGAAGCTTTAATTCACTTGAGTTTCTGTGATGTTAGCAATATAGTCTGTTTATATTCTCTTGATGGCGTAACTGTTGCCCTACTGTAGTGCTATGATGATGATGATTTTTGCTAATTTGACTTGCCTTTCTATCCTTCCCACACAGGTGTACATATGCAAAGTGTGTCAGAACGCATTTTGTGTGGAATGCGATATGTTTGTTCATGATTCGCTGCACTGCTGTCCTGGCTGCATTCATGAGCATCCTGCTCCTGTATCTGTATGATCTTGTATCTTTTTAAAAATTGCTCTTTGTCATTCTTGCCTGAATCTCATTTGTTTATTCAGCCATCACTTTAACTGACCCATCTCTGAACAAGATGATGATTGCAGAGGGATGAACAGTAGAGTAGGTGCAAACTTTAATGTTTTAATGATTTTATTACTGTTAATATATACTTGAATTATGTGTATCTATTTTCTTTGTTCTTGTCTAAAGAACCATGGCTTTTTCCAGCTGTTATTATAATAACATGTATATTTGTAAATGTAAAAGTGATAAAACTGGTTTTTATGATAATGTGATGATTCATCTTGGTTTCACTACTTGTTCAAAAAGAAGCCCTGAAAATACATTTTACACATTGTTACAAACTTTTGGTTTTGGTGGATAGTGGATTTCTGTAGATTAAAATATTCTTTTGCAAGAATTTAACGAAGATGTTTTTGAGCAATTAATTGGTGGACATTTCTTGTATTAATTTCAAGTATTATGAGTATTCACCTTGGCATTCAGTAAGGCAGCTCAAATATAGCTGTTATAAATGTGCTGAAAACACATTTTAGGTTTTAATGGTGCAACTCAAAGCTAACTGAATTCTATTACTGCTGTGTCTGCAGCTGTCTGGGTTAAGTTTCAATTTCTTGTAGGAGGGTAAGGTTGCGGAAAGGCAATGAACTTGCAAAAGGGCAAGACCTGATTTAATACAGACTAGTGTTTGATGTACTCACTACTGAAGACAGAAAGAGCTGCTGTTTGGTTCTGAGGCTACATTGAATTGACAGAACTCCACATCATCTTCTCTCCTTGGCTAAACCCCTAGAGCAATAGACAGTAAGGTGGGTGCAGAAGGGGAATGGTCCATCCTTACCTGTACTTTGAAGCATAGAAATTGAGACAAATGCAAGACTGCCATTTTGCAGTGTCTGTTCAAAGTGTATTTGCAGCTGCAACCTATGAGAATTGTAATGTGCTACACCTCAATAAAAGGAGGGTACAGGTCCAGTGTCTGAAGCAGTACATCACATTGGATTTTCTAGGATCACCTTGTGATGATTGTAAATACATCAGTGACTGAGTTGCTTTGGGTGTATATGACTTAACTTTTGAGCTTTGTTTTTTGTCAGATTAGAAATGGCAATATAAAAACTGAATCTTAACACAGAAACAAGCAACAAACCCAAACCCCGCCTCTTACATTGGTTCAATTTTTCATGCTCACCACATATAAACAATATGTGCTACTTATCAGTTCTTACAGGCAGTTTTCATTCAATTGTTAGTATAGTTCTTTCTATGCTTTTTCTACTGTTTGTGCCTGCAGGCTGGATAGAGTGTAGTCATTCTCTTGTGTTGGCAGAAAAATGACTGTTGAGCATCTGCATCTCATTTTGTGCCGAGTCAAACAATCCCTATAAACCCTTTGTGCTGTCAGGTGGTTGCAGTGCCTGTTACTGTAAGGGTGTCCTAAAAACTAGCAGAAAAAGGATATAGAGTGTTTGTTGTGGTCTGGCAGGCCATTCCAAGCCAAACTAATGCTCTGAGCAGCTGGCTCTTAGATACTCTGATGCTGGTGACAGCCTCTTAAGACACTGTTTTCTGGTAATATTTTCATCTTTGCAGTCAGTATTTTCTAATGGAAGTAAAAGGGGTTTATCAGAACACTTAAAATCCTTCTTGTCTTGGTAGATACCAAAATAACATACTCCTACGCAGCTTCTATTTGAGGAAGTAAAAACTATGTCGAAGTTACAGATATATATTCCATTATCAGAGTGTGGTCACAGCAATAATTTGGTTTGTACTTTCCTACCCTTCTCATTGGTAGAACTGTTCAAACTAGCTCCTGAAAAATCACTACTAAGGCAATACCTCTCTGGTGTATAAAGACTCTGTCCTGTGTATTTAAAGCAGCATGGAGGAAATTTTTCTTCCACCTGTTCTCTTTGACTGGGATTCACTGGCTCTCAAGTCTCCCTTGCTTCTGGGAAGCTCCTACCTTCTTAATTCTTGTTTATTTCCTTATTTACTGTATCTGCCACAAGATTAGTCAATCAATGAGGCTATTAGGAGGCCCATGAGAAATTCTTGTAGGTCTTGAAGGTGTTGCATAAAAGGTTTCAGACTTAAAGTGCTGAAGGGAGGGACAGAAAGACCAAAAGACCCTGTGGTGGGGCTTAGGATGCAACTGTGGCAAGAAGTTTGAGACTAGAGAGTGCTGCCACGGTGGAGGGGAGAGGATTTCAGAAAGTCAAGAGCCCTCAGTTTCCTTCCAGTTTGCATTTTCTTTGTGGGAATAAAAGTTCCCATCTGTACTAGCACTCATAGCTAATTTCCAAGAGTGGAAATCCTGAAAAGATATTTGTTAAAATATGAGTAAAAGAGGACCCCACACTGGAGCAGGTGGATGCCTGAAGAAGGGTGTGACCCTGTGGAAGGTCCACATTGTAGCAGGCTCTGTGGCCACATGGAGAGAGGAGTCCATCCTGGAGCAGGTTTGCTGGCACAACTTGTGACCCTGTGGGGGACTCATGGTGGAGCAGCCTGATCCTGAAGGACTGCACCCTGTGGATGGGACCCACACTGTGGAGCAGATGGAACAGTCTGACCAGACTCTTTTAAAACCTGGCTTGCCCCTTTGGAAGACACTGCTCTTACGAAAGCCAGGTGTTTTATGGAAGCTTGAACTGAGCTGGTTAGCTATATAAACACATGATAAGTAAAAGATCCACTTTCCAATGCAGGTGGGACAGAGGTTCAAGATAGTCCTGGTGCCTAGCTAAAATCTTCTCTTGGCTTTCAGTTAGGAGAGTAATGCAGCTGAAAAATGAGAACGGCTTTTGCAGAAGTTGTGACAAGGAAATAGAAATGAAATTGTCCTAGCCCTGTCTGAGGTGAAGGCCAGAGCAAAGAGTGGCAAGTAGGGTATGTTTTCAGAAAGGAGAAAGCAGTTATCTGCACACTTGTTTATTTGTCTGGTGTGGTTAGGAGAGTAACATTTATTAAGGTCTCACAAAGCCGTTGTGATGAAGGGGATGTGGTTAGGTCCTTCTGAGAGGGATGAGCCAAATGAGATGAATGGCTGTCCTCAACTAGAATCAGAGGTGTTCAGCACCTCTGAAAGCCAAACACTGTCCTCCTGGAAAAAACAGGTTTATAAGGAACAGGGGAAGGTTGAAAAGGATTGCATTTTGAGAAGGGAGGATTACCCTTTATTTCTACCCTGTCCCCCCTCCCCTTCCTTTCCTGTGGGTACCTTGAGTTTGTCAACACAGAAAATTCCTTCTGTCTGTGGAGTACTCATGAGACCTCTTACACCCTCTCTGGAGATGTGGTTTGCCTTTTCTGTTGACGATCTTTATAAGCTGTTGAGTTACAGAATGAACAACTGCAGGGGCAAACCTGAGAAAGGGAAGCAGATAGTAACCTATTGCCCAGAATCTAAATTTTAATGGACTTCTTTACTTCTATCTGCTGCTGTCACTCATTGGTACAATACTCAGGAAATACATAGTTGTTTAATCTTTAACAGGAAAGGTCATCTTCTCTCTGCAACATAAAATTTAGTTGCTTTTCTTAACCTGAAGGAGTTTAAGATCCATCCTTCCTGCAGGGTAAAAGAATAAAGTCTGCAGCCAAACTGCTGGTCCAGCAGTGTCTATACCTGCTGCACCTAGGACGCTTCCCATTTATCCTGTGATTGCAGGATGACATCCTGGTAGAAATAGGCAAGTTTAAAGGAGAGAATTTCAAATGAAGTGTCTGAGTAGAGAAGACACTGCTTCAGGACAAATTAATCTTCTGTTTGTATTTCTGTTTACACCAATTGCAAATGGTCATTTTTAATGGGTATTACTTCTTCCTGTTTGTTCTACACACAGCCCAAAATACGTCTTGCTTCTCAAAGTGTATTCAGCCTGCTTATATACTAGACTTTGCCGAGACCTCTACTGAAATGCCTTCTTAGTTCCCCTTGGAAATTACATGAAAAATAAGTAGTGGAAAAGCAGACTGACTTAAAATAGAGCCTCATAGCTTTGTTGCTAGTTATATTAGCTTATATGTCCTGTTAAAACTCCATATTTCCAAAATGTTTTTTGAATGTAATTCTTTTCTAGTATAGTCTTTAAACTACCATGTTATACATAAGCCAGGGAAAATTTTTTTTCTGTAAGAAAATGCCAAGTCTGTCATATTATCTTCCTTTATTTTTGACATATATTTCAGTGTATATAGTGCCTTAATTACAGGAGTCCCATCTTGTAAGTAGGCTGACCGTAAGGCAAGGCTGGAGATCGCATGTGATGGTACTCAGGCCTGAGATTGTTATGCTTGGTATCTTGATCCCTGCAGAGCTGATGTTTGACCTCCAGCAGTTGCACAAGTGGGTGTTGTATTTGCTTTGTTCTGTAAGAGTGGTATTTGAACACTTGTAAACATACCAGTATCTTATTCTCCTAGGCATTGAGATGCCTCCTGGAGTACCCTTTATCAGTCTCTTCAGTCTGAGTATCACAGTGCTCACATGTGTCAAGTTAACAGTTCTACCATTTTTTTCAACCTAGCAGCAACAAACTTGTTTTTAATGTACCATACCTCAGCTTCACTGCTTATTTGTTCATGTTTCGTATGGCTTTGGAGCATCTTTAAATCCTTACTGATGCCTGTTTGATTTGGCAGTGAAAGTAGCAAACTATCGAGGTTTCCAGAAGCTTGGAAAGCTCTGTTAGCAAATCACTGTTACAGAAACTTCTTCAGAATACTTGATAAAGTATCTGCTTAGAAAGAACTGACCATTATCTACACATTCACCCATCAGATCACAGCCAGAGCAGCAGCTTTTCATTGTGGCTTTTCATTGCTGTTTCTTGATTCCCGATTGTCTGGTCCCATGACAACAGCAATGGTACGTTGGCTCCTTCACATAGAAGCCCTTAAAATGTTATGAAGGGTCCCTAGTGTAGGAGTTAAAATTACCTTGGCAATGGGTTTTGCCCCTTTCACCAATTTTTCAAGCCTAGAAAAGTTCGAAAGTGTTAGGGTTTGGGCTTTTTTTTCCTTGTCTTGTATTATTAATGATACGCCTCCATTGCAAATAAACGTTGTCCTGGTTCCAGCCAGGACAAGGTTATTTTTGCAGCAGTCAGGAGAGGGCATGACTAGGACTCCCAGATTATTCTATACCACCTCACATCTTTGCTGGGGATGGGAGAAGGGACGCTTCCAGGTCACATATCCTGGCAGTGGTGAGCTGTTGCTGGGAGTTGGCAGCGGTGGTGAGCACTCGTGTGTGAATTGTTTGCCTCTTTCTTGTACACCCTTTTATTAATATTCTATTGAGTTGTTTTGCTTGCAGTTAAATCAGTTACACAAATCATTTGTTTAAAGCATAAACCCTTTTACTGAAGTCAGAACTACAGTAAAATTATTGTAGATTTTACTAATGTTAAAAACTGACGAAGGCCCCTTTTGGTAACACTTTTGCCAGACACCAACACAACTGACTGAAGCAAAGGGCAGTTCTCCCTCTTCAGCAGTCCGAAATTATTTAGAAGCTTTGCCCCATTGCAATCAGTCTTAATTTACTTCACCTAGACGATTTTTTAAAAAAGCCTTCAAAGTAGCTTAGGCAAGTTATGAGTAAGTCTATTTTTGCTCAATTACTTGTGGGAAAACAGATTTTTTGACACAACCACAGTAGGAAAAGGAAGTGAATGCAGTAAAGTTCACACCTGTATTTCCCTGATAAGCAAACCACCGGCACTAACTAAATTACTGCCTCATTTGGTGGATACAGCCTCTATTAACAATAGAATTGTAGAGTAAAATTCAGCCCTACACTGTAAGGGCTGAAACCTATGTCCATACTTACCTTTCCACAGGCTTTCCCTAATTTGCTTTTGGTGATAGTACTCAGAAAAAGGCAACACAGCAAGACTTTCTGTTGTATTTCAGCTATTCATCCAACCAAGAGATGTCTACAGAAGCTCAAAGTAAAAACCACCCCAAACCAAATTACATCCCTAAATTCAAAGTTTAAAAAGTAGAACTTTATTCATGCATTTGCAACAAGGCAGTAGCCTTCCTGAAACCGTCATATTTCATGATTCCAGTCAGACCTGTAAGATGTCCCTCCTACTATGGCAGTACACTGTTTTCCATGTCAGTGCTGTGACACACATTGCTGCCACATCTCTCTCCTAAAAGAGGATACCATAATCAATAGTTCTGGTGCTCTCATTCAGACAAAGTCTAAGGAATGCACAGCATGTTGAGAGATAAATGAAATCAATCACATGGGGTCGAAAGAGTTAAATCTATCATGTGGTAAGAAGACCTGAAATTGCCTCAGGGAAGTAAAACGTATTTTGTTGCTGTGGTGCTTTTGAAATACATTTGACTAGAGGTCTTTCAGAAATAGCTCATTTCAATGCACATTTAATTACCAGTCTGAAGTAATTTGTTAACAGGGATAGCTCAGGGTTAAGAAAATGTTACGACTAATTCTCTTCATAAAATTCAGTTCTTCACCATTAAACACCAATGCATAAGTAATATATACCTCTCAGTGGAAAAGATTTGTACCTGGCTTTAAAAAAGCAGCAAAAATTAGTATAAAATAACTTTTTGTTTCTAAATACACAAAGAATTACTGAATCACACAGAAATTACGTGTTGTCACAGAAAATCAGAAAACAGTTCCCCAGGAGAATATAGTCTTGTTCTATAAGGAAGTGAACAATAAATTCGAGAATTCTGGACAAAGCATTTCAAATAAAAGCATGGGTATGGAAGTACCCAGAACAGAACTGCTCAATATCACCAAAGTGAACTTGTCCTGAAAACAAAATTTATCTACAACCTACCATCCCATCTGTGTAAGGAATCACAGATCAAAAAACTGCATTTCACTTACAGCCTTTTGTTCCCAGAACAGCCCACTATGAACCATTAATAATTCAAATAAGCTGCACTGTTAATCCTGATGTAGACAGATTTTGTAGTTAGAACTCTCATCAGAGCAATGAATACTTTCCTTCATGCTAGCCACGAAAATACAACTCCACAGCTGCTAAGCAAAGAAGGGATTACTCCTGGCAGAAGTAGTCTTTACAGAGAGCCACAAGAGTGGATGGAAGTCCCAAAGCCAAGAGGTTTTTGAAGGGAGTTCAAAACTTGACTGTATCTTCATTTACCACAAAGCTTCAATACTTACAATCCTTCAGAAAAATAGTGGATATTCAGTTATTTTCCATGTGTTTGTCTCTCCAGCGCTGCTTCCATTCGGCTTTGTTTTAAACCCTACAGGACAGAATTTAGTAAAATCTTGGTTTTTCCAATGTGTAAATAAAAGCTTTAGTTGCAGAACAAAAACATTTCTGGACAATCTTTTTCAGTCCTCTACAAATCACAAACAGGTTTTTACTTTCTTTGGAAATCAGAATGGGCAGTTAAAAAAGGATAAAAGCCAAACTACATGTCTTCTTTATAATCAGAGGCTATACAAAATAATTTCAAATATATACTTCTTGTTCAACTGAAAGTAAATTAAAGCACTCCACAATTATATATCATCTGAAGCCCCAAATCCTCCCTTTCCAACTTCCTCAGTGCAAAGGGTTCATCATGTCATTTTCTTTCTTCATAAATGAACAGATGAAAATATGAATAATACAAGTCGCAGATCTTCACAACTATGCTGACAGTTCTACTGGACCTTCACAATGGCATGAAACAATTACTGATGAATGATCTCTGCAAAAGTGCCAAATCTGATCTTAAATGTGATACTACCACTCATACTGGAAGAAAATACATAGAAGACTATGGAAAAATAAATGTATTTACTCCACCTGTCTACAGAGACAGAATTGGTTGTTTTAGAATGGCTATAAAAGTACCTGATGGGACCCCTCCAGTGGAACAAAGTACTAAAACATCAACTAAATACATACATACATATGTATATACATATACGTACGTATATATATGCTGGCTCACGTGAATTCTATTCAACAACAATACTTATACAATACAAAGCACCCTTAAATGTAGCAATGGTAAATTAGAATAGGAGACCTAAAAAGCAGCCCTCCCTCTATGGCTTCTAGGTACACACAGGAGCACCAACAGCAGTGCAAAATTACCAGGACATTTCAAAACCACAGCAGCACGTACCAGGTAATATCCAGTGTGGTAGCCACTCATGTACCAGGCTATCAACATGCTCCCCAAGGCTTCGTCATCCTCAGCAGAGTCTGACCTCATGGGTGGTGGAGGAGGAGGAATCAACTAGGAAATCACAAAGGAAATATCTGTGTTTCAATAGAGTGTGTCCCAGATTAGAGAGCACCTAATTCTAAAAGATTAAAACTTAAAGCTGAAAAATAGGAACATATCCTCAGTTTGCTCTCTGAAAAGGAGTCAAAGATGATATTTTCTCTACAGACATAATTTCCAAAGCCAGGAAAAACAAGACTCCTGTAGCTTAACTATACACAAGAAGTGTTACTAGGGGAAGTACTACCTTCCTCAGTGAATTGCTGTTGATATGAAGTGTAGTTTCTTTAAGTAATTTACCCCTTGATATTCTTACCAACAGCTTCACTGTCACAGAAATGATCAGATCTTGTATGTTAGATTATCATAATATTTACAACTGAATGTATTCATGAATATGTGAAAAATACAGGCAAACAGAACAAATATGTTCTAAAAACAGAAGCTCAATGTAAAAACCACCCCAAACCAAACTACATCCCTAAATTCAAAGTTTGAAAAGTAGAAGGCAGTGAGAACATTCAGTGAGAAAACCTGAGATCACCAATACTCATCTTCCCCTCATTCTTCTGTCACTTACCGGTGGTCCTGCTGGGAAGGGTGGGGGCCAGCAAGATAAAAATGATGGAGGTGCCTTGAATTTTGATCCAGGCTATATAGGAAAAAAAAGTGGAACAGTACAAATTAAAAGGGAATTTGGGTATTAGGATTTTACTTGAGACAATTATGTGAAACAATTCACATACCTTAAACAACTGATAATACCCCCCAGCAATTTAATGAAAATACAGACAGTAGCTATTTCTAAGGCACATCCCATAACTTGAGAGGTACAACTTAGGATTACTCATGTCACTGAGGTAAACACTGCTGAAACAGGGTTCTGGTAAATACAAGCATTTTAAAAAGGTTTTCCTAAGTGGAAGTCAATGCTCACACTCTCACCAAGAAGAAACCAATCAAATATTCGTGCAGGCAAACAGATTTCTCTGCTCCTGTGCAGGTGGGGCAAAAGTTGACTAAATTCCATTATGCTGGTGAATAAAGATCTTTAAATAAAGATCTAGATACAAATCTACTGGTATGAAAGAAAAAAGATAAAATCTTGCACAAACAGCATTATTTAGAAAACATAATGCTGAATTCAACTGCACTATTACTTAGACTCCTGCACAACAGGAAAACTGAAGGTTGTATCAATACCCCATTCACTCCTAATTCAAGAGAGGAGCTACAGCTGAGAGGCTCTATGAACATGTGGACATCACTTTTAATGCCTTTAATGTCCTGTGACGTGAAACATACCAACTGGCTAGAAAAAGCAGAATCTTAAAAACTCAACAGCACAAAATGGCAGACCAAGAGACACTGACATGCATATCTGTACATCTATTCTCAAAATGCTGTTAATTGAATTCTAGACAATGGTAAGTATCCTCATATTGTCTCAGGGTTCACAATAATACCAGGCTTAACAATTGTACATGAAATATTTCAATTAAAGTTGAGCTTACCCTTCCGAGGCCTGGGGCTGGTGGTGGTGGTGGTGTAGGAAATCGCAGGTTTTGAGGGGAAAATCTTGCTTTTGTGCAGTTGTTTTTGCTTCGAGGTGACTGGGAAGATTTTTCACTTTCATCTGTTGAATATGGAGTCTCATTTTCATTCTAGAAAAGAACGACATTTTTATGAAATGCACTAAACCGGAGTTTACAACAAGCAATTTTAGTGTGAAAAAGCTTGGAAAGTCCCATTCACATCTTTCCCTCTCTCTAGCCCTCCTAGTCCTGCTCAGGAAAAACTTTATCTGCTCACCACTTCAGCTATGTTATCTTTCACTAGTGAATTTCTTCTTGTCCCCTCCCTTTCCTCCATGTTGAGCTCAAGAAGTAAACGGTAATGCTTTCATTCCCGCCATCAGCTTGTGTCTGGTTACAACAGAACTGTGCATTGCTTCTCACCCTGAACACCAGCAGTGACCCCAGACATACTAAAGTAAGTTGATTCTCCCCCTTTCCCACTTCTTTACAGAAGAATGAAAAAGTCCCTCACCTCCCCGGAATGCCCCATCCCATTTACTGTTTCATCGTTGGTTGGAGGAAGTAGATCAGACAGGTTCTGCTCCTCCTGATTTCCGTATCCTGTGTAAGTGATAACACATGTGCCTCTCTTCTGGTTGATGGAGGCAATAGTTGCTAGATACAAATTACCATCCTCAGACCAAACAGCACTGCAGCTGTCACCAACTTTCCACTGCAACACAAGGGAGAGAAGCATGTAAATACCTACACCAACGGCTGGACAGAAGGTGCCTTTTCCTGAACTACTTTTTGTCCAGAAACATGGATGCCACCTACAGTGTTTCCTTTCTATTTACTGAAATTCCTCTATGTAACCTCAAAAATGGTTTATAACGTTATCACTCCCCACCACCACCCCAAAATGTTACTCTCAAGGTGATGAAGCAGCTACTCTTAATACGGAAGTACAACAAGCAGTACGAGCACCACTGGCATTTACAAGTGAGGCGACCTGTTTCAAAGGCGCTGTATTGCTCTTGCTCCTATTTCTGTTCTTCTTATGGTTTTTTCTCTTTACCACCAGGCGCTGCTCCT
>VZTZ01045559.1:3373-54136 GCA_013400955.1 Drymodes brunneopygia | reverse complement strand
CCCCTGCCCCTCCCAGCCTCATGGCATGGGCAGAAAATCAAAACGGCAAAAGTACAAGAAAAGGTGTATCAAGATAAAGACACTTCAATAGGTAAAGAAATAGCTGTGCACGTGAGCAAAGCAGAATTGGGAATTCATTCACCACTACCCGCAGGTATTTTACTGTCTCCAGGAAAAAAGGCATCCATCACTCATAACAGTTACTTGGGAAGACAAATGCCATAAATCCAAACGTCCTCCTTTCTTTTGTCTTCCCCCAGCTTTCACCAAGGCACATGATGCCACATGGTGTGGGGTATCCCTTCAGTCATTTGAGATTAGCTGTCCTGGCTGCATCCCCTTCCAGCTTCTTGCCTATCCCCAGTATGCCAGCCATGGGGCAGTGTGAGGAAAGACCCTGGTGCTGCATAGTCATTGCTCAGCATTAGCTGAAAACGTGGGTGTGCTATCAGCACTGCTGTGTCACAAACCTGAAACAGCACCATGCCAGCTACTGTGAAGGAAGTTAACTCTGTCCCCACCAAAGGCAGTGCAGATCGGTGATTCAGGACATTTCCTCAGACTGGTAATTGTTCTTCAGAACAACATTCTTACTTCTTTTGTACAGTTGGGTTTGAGTCTTTCATGAACACCTCTATTCTTTTAGTTGAAGCTTGTCCCTTATGGACAGTATGATGAAACAGTGTTAGAGCAGCTAGAAATTCTGATCAGACTAGTTGGCATGGCGTGTCTTTAGGAAACCCATGCTGCCTTTTATTCAACTTGTGTCTTACATCTTTACTTGTTTTGCATTGTGCTTTAAGGATGTCTTTCTTTCAAGTTGTATTTATAAATTTTTTATGTTACAGGGATCACCTTACTGGATCTTTTGCTATCTGATTTTTTTTAAGTGAAGAAATTTTCATTATTTTTCACTTAGGTGGTTGCTGTTTCAGCAGATTTGTTAAAGACTTTTGTGTTTGTAATTTAACAGGTGCATCAGTGTCATATAATTTTAAGTTTCAAAACTAGATACTGGTGCAACTTTGAAAGGCACTCTGATCTATTCTCATGGCCTAAAAATAGGCCTTTGCCATGTAACCTTCTGACAGGGTAGCCCAACTAGCTGACCAAGGGAAGCCAGTTCATGTAATCTTTTTGGATTTCAGTAAAGCTTTTGTCAGCAGTGCCCTGGCAGCCAGGAGGGCCACCGTGTCCTGGGGGGCATCAGGCAAAGCATCTCCAGCTGGGCAAGGGAGGGGATTGTCCCACTCTGCTCTGCACTGGGGTGGTCTCACTTCGAGTGCTGGGGGCAGGTCTGGGTGACACAATGTAAAAAAGACCTTGAGCTGTTAGAGAGTGTCCAAGGCGGGGTAACAAAGATGGTGAAGGGCCTTGAGTTGAATCTGTTTGAGAGGCAGCTGAGATCACTTGGTTTGTTCAGCCTCGGGGAGAGGAAACTGAGGGAAGACCTCACTGCGGTTTAAGCTTCTTGATGAGGGGAAGTGGAGGGACAGACATTGATCTCTTCACTCACAGCTCAAGTCTGTGTCTATTGCATCAGTCACTTTACACTATTTTGTTTCTTATATACTGAATAAGTTTTGTTAATTATCAGGGAAGTGGCAATTTGATAAGCATAAGAGAATTCTAATTTTTAATACACTTTCTGTTAAATTGTATTTAACTGTTCAGAAATCTGGTGTTGCACTCTGATTAAAAACTGCACATAACACAGGTGGTATGGAGAAGGTGAATGAAGAATCACTTTCCATTATCTCTTGCTGTACAAAGAACAGTGGGTGTTGAGTGGAACTTGCAAGGATCTCATTCAAAACACATAAATAGGCACCATGTAATAAGCCCTCTAAACTCTTTACCCTGGGATGTTCTGTGCTAAAAATGTGTATGAACTCCCAGTATGGGACAAACTGATTCAGCCATTTAACAGAGGCTGCTAAATGCAAACACATCATTGGCAGCATTTGCCTGAATTGCGGACAGTAGATGGAGAGAATTTTGAAAAGTTTCACTGTGTGTTTGTACTTTTTTTATATTCTTGGAAAGCATTTACTTCTGACCATTTTTAAAAATGTGTAAGTGAACTGTGGTGTGGTTGTCCTTATGTACAGAAACAAGGCATAATTCCAACATAAAATTAAAAAAACCCTCTTTATGACTCAGTTATAATTATACTGCAGTCTTACTGTGAGCAACAGCCATGAAGCTGAATACTGACTGGAGTCAGCAGATTTGGGATGATCATAGTGGTTGGCAATTTTACTTGCACTTTGAAAATTATTTCTGCATAAGTGATAGAAAAGGTACTTACGTACAAAGTTTTCCAGGGAAGCTAAGAGTTATTGATGTGTTAGGTGTGAGCAGTAGTTAAGTGTGAGCAGCAGTTTGACTGCTGAAGTTTTTCTGGAAGCCACAGGTCACATATCATCTACTTGCAAATGTGTAAGAGGAATGTTCACATTTATTGTAATAAAAGTCATCAAACCACTGTTTCATACAGCTTTGTTCAAGTGTTTCTACTATGTCACTTATGTTAGGTGGGTAATTTTTAATAAAGCTTTATGGTACTGGTATTTTCAGCTGAAAGGAGAGAGCCTTCCAAAAAAAGAGGTGGGGTGTGTGAATGTGTTACTGTTACAAGCTTGTTGATCAGTGATTAGTATTAGAAAATAATATGCCAGTTCTTAGAGCTGATTATTTCATGAGGAAGTACCAGCTACAGTTTGGTCCTAGCATGGCTTCTTGTGTATAATTGCTTTCTTGTAGCCTAATGTTTATACTGATTGGCCCATAAACACATCTTGAAAGTAAGAGTAACAAATGCATCACTGTAAAGTACTTCAGAATACTCTCTTAAATTTTGCAGTAATGACAAGGCTGACAATACAAGTGACCCTGGGGAAGCTGGTAAACCTGCAGAGATGCTTACACAGAGAAGAAAACGTATCTCCACCATGCCAAATCTTGTCAAACCCAGAGCTGGACCATCGTCTGCTCAGCGTTCTGCACCAAAACCGCAGAGGCGAACATCACAGGCTTCTGATGACAGTGTTTCACTTCAGAAGGATTCCTCCCCATCAGAAAAGAGCAATGTTGACAGCTCTGTAAAGTCTCCTATGCTTCCTGAGAAGAAAACACCTGTGCCACAAGTGCCACAGTTCTCGCCGCTAAAAAAACCTGTGAACAAAGAGCCAACTGTTGGTGTAGCTGCTCAGAAAAATGACGATAGCTTGCAGAAGAATGTACCCTCTCCTCTCAAGGAGAGACCAACACAGGAAAGATCACAAACACAGGAAGAAAAGCTACCTGCGAAACCTTCTCCTGAGAAAGTCAAACTAACATGTTCTGACCGTGAAAGGATCCTCAAAGCTCGGAAATTAAGAGAAATGCTTAAAGAAGAGCTGAAGAAAGAGCGGATGGTAAGGCCTCTGTGTTGAGCAGTGGTTATCTGTGAAGGGCAAGACATGTGATTCAGCCTGCATATATTATCTCTTTACAGTAGTGTTTTCTGATGATCATAAGCTGCTTACTGCTAGTAGTCTCTCTATGTGTTTATTCTGTTTATAAGCAGTAGTAGCATTTTGTTCCCTAGTAATACAGATTTTACAAGGAATTGCATATCTTTTTATTTAATTAGACCACAAGTCTTTTTGACATGACACCTGGTATTATTTTATAGTGAACATTCCAATTTTGAAGGTTCCATGGTTTGTAATACAGCAGGGAAGTGTGCTGCAAGAAGCTTGGATTTGGGGTGTCTCTTATTTTTTCAAGTTGATCATTATCAGAGTTTTGTAATTCTGAATAACTTCTAACTTATTTGTGCCAGGTATTGAATGCCTCTGAAAGGGTAAGTGTCTTCAGATTCTGTAATGCCCTCTCTGAGAAAGAGGCATTTTTAAGATAATTTTGTTTCAGTTCTTGGGAGTGGTATGTGTGTGTGTGTGTGAACAACAAAATTCCATGAATAGGGTACTTTGTAAACAAACAAAAGTAATAATAATTTGTGAAATATAAAATACTTTTAGGGTGAATCTAAGTGTTTGTTGTTTTCTTTTGTTTGATTTTGGTTTGTATGGAAGAAGTTGAAACACAGGCCTCCAGTAATCGAAGGACGTTCTCCACCAGATCGTTCTAAGATGACCATGAGAGACTTAATATACTATCTGCCAGAAAACAATCCTATGAAGTAAGTATGACTTTTTTTTTCTCTCTTTAGGTTAAATTACTTTTTGACCTCTGTAATACTTAAGTATGAAGTATTAGCACAGATACAGTATTGTTCCAATGGTAACAGAAGCTTCTGGACTAGTTTCTAGTTTTCACATCTGCTTAATTCTAGTACAAAAGTAAGAATGGGGCTTAGTGTACTTGTTGAAATGCACAAACACGAATCTGTGCCTAGTGTTGATTTATCTCTGCAGAAACACAGAATAGTAGAATTTTTTTTTCCAACTGCCTGCTGTGAAACTTTTATTTGTGGCTGTTAGGGAAGTTATAATTGCCTACCAGACCCAGTGGACTCAGAAAACTAAACATTTCTCCTTCTGGGTGCTAGTGCAAAGTGCACTGCAAGACTGTGAGGTCTTTACATTCTACGTGGATGGATGTAGCTGTTGCTGCTCCACTGACACATTTCACCAGTAGCAAGCCTGAGGTGCATGTAGGGAACACTAACGCAGCTGGCTGCACAGACTGCCACAGACAGAGCAGAGCAGGGCTTTTCTCCTCCAACTACCGAAAGCAATCACATGAATAGAAGTACAGTTATCCAAGTCCTGTTCTTTCAGTGACAGATGAGTTTTCTAGTATTGTCTGTTATCACCTGCTTGTTAATGTTTGTGTGCTTGTGTGTTTTATTTATCACTTCCCTTGTTTTTTCTTCTACGATAAATAGTCCCTAAGGAGGTAAGAAGCTAGATGCTATCACATTCCCTGTATCCTTACAATGGATTTCTGCTTAAAATACATTTTTTTGTCCTTGTTTGTACTAAAAAAGAGCAAAATTTGCTAAGCAGTGGTGGTTATGTAGTTCAATCTAGATGTGATACAAAGAACTAAAAAAAAAAAGCTTTGTGTTTCTTTGACCATTATCCACTAAAAGCTGGTTTCATGGAAGAAATCAGAAATGCATCTGCAAACAATCATCTCTAGCTTTTTATGACATTCTAGGTCTTCATTGGTAGAAGAGAAGAGAACAGAAAAAAGTTATGCACTGAGTCAAATGAAAGAGTAAGTCTTGATGGTGAAGTATAGTGAAAAAGTTTTCTGGTGTAAAAAAATATGCATTTCTGTGATAATACTAACAGTGTAGGTATATTTTTTTACTGTTTCAATATCACAGCCTAATTCATAAAAGTTGTAATTCGGGCAGGTAGGGTAATTAAAGGACATTTTGCTTTCAATGTTAAGTTTTTGCATATTTCCATTTTACAGTAGAAGGAAAAGCAGGTTTCAAAGTTCTCATATTGACTTATTTCTTGATGTGTTGTATTGCTGGGTGGGTCATCAAATTGTTGAATGTCTGGCATACAGAGCAGCAATTCAAAACACTTAACAGTATTTTTGTCTTAAAAACTGTAGACAGGAAGAGAAAAGTACTCCTGATCATGAAGAAGAGGAGGAGGAAGAAGAGGAGAATGAGGAAGAGAGTCAGGATGGCCCACTTCTCGTTCCTCGTGTGAAAGTAGCAGAAGATGGTTCAATCATTCTGGATGAAGAAAGGTGACAAATTCTGTGCCTAACTCAGGGACAGTGCTGCATTGCAGCTCAGTAAATAGAGAGCTGCTTTAGACAGGGATTTGAGTGTACTTCTGTTTGAGTTGAGTTACATTGACTTGGGAAACAGTGCAAAGATGTGGCAAAATATGAGCAGCAGTAATCTGCATCTCTATAGTGGCATACTTTATGAGAAATGCTTTTGGGGAAGGAGGGAGAGAGGAAGATGATATATTTTATTACAGTGAATGAACACTGAAGAGTTGTCAAACTTCCAAATATCTTCTGTTTAGCTGACTTGCTTCTCACAGTTGACATGTATCTGCTTATTATTTGGTTATTAATACAGTTTGCTCCGGCTTTGTATCTGGTATGTTGCTGCTTTATTCTTCTGTCAGTGTTTTGAGTAACTTTCCTTAGAATATGACTTTTAAAAAGTAGATTATCAAATTTCTGAGTTCCCCAAAAGTATTATTAACATGAGATTTAGGCCAGGCTTTAAGGGTAAAGAGGGTCTGGTGAAAGAATTTGAAAGTGTTCTAGGATTTTGAGAGTCTCTCATGGTTTTGCAAAATAGGTTTCTCAAATGTTAAAAAGTCTTTCTTTTTTTAAGATACTTAATTATGTCTGTCTGTATTATATCTTATTAAACAGAAGAAGCAAATTTACTCACAAAGGGTGAATAGGATGGTGATTTCTTGCTGCATTCACCCGTTAAAGTATATGTTATTGTAATTATTAAAATTAATTGCACGGTAGAAATGCTCATTAATGGCAAAAAATTTGAATAGCTGTCTTAAAAACATGTACTATGTGTTTGCTTAGCAATATTTTGGGATGAGTCTTTTTGTGTGTTTACTTTCCCAGCTTAACTGTAGAAGTTCTAAGAACAAAAGGTCCATGTGTTGTAGAAGAAAATGATCCCATCTTTGAGCGTGGCTCTACAACTACATATTCTAGCTTCAGGAAAAGTTTTTACACAAAACCATGGTCAAATAAAGGTGAGTATATTTTTAGTTTTAAGTTTTGAGTCTGCAGAAAAGTCCTAATTTTCCGGCTATGCTTTATACTTGACAGTTTTCATCCCCAATGGAGTAAATGGATCTTCTTACATATCATGTCATGTCAACCCTCCAAACTCTTACAACACACAGAGCTGTGCTATTTACTGCAAAAACTGTCATTTTTAAAAAATCTAGTGCCTTTTAATATGTAGGTTACCTGTGCTTTTTTCTGCCATGGGTGTTTAGATGCTGAGGAAATGCTAGTCTGCTTTATCAAGAGCATAATTTTGAATTCTGGTTTACAGATATTTGAGCTCTGTGTGGTGCTTCTTAACTAGGTTCTTCCAGCATGGGCAGGAATAGATTGTATAAGGTGTCTCTGTGTGGACTGATTTCACTGCAAATGGACATCTGTGTTCTTATGAGTGGGTGTGTTGGGTTCTTCATTACTCCTGCTGTGAATTGACTGTTATCTCTAGGCTTACAACACTGCAACAATTTTTTCATTTGGAAATTACTTTTTATAGCTTTAGATGGAAAAAATTAGCTTCAGAATTCCCTGTGCTCTTTTTGGAATGCACTCTTTTCCTGTTAATAATGGAGATGGTAGATTTACGTGGTGTTTTTTGGTTTTCTGTTTGTGTTTGTGTTCATAATAAAAATGGACATGGGCAATTTGGAGTTGGTTAGCTTTGATTTACTAGCTTTAGAAAGCACATTTCACATTCTGCAGTTTTCTTATAGATTAGACAATTCTTTCTGTTGCTGGTTCATTCAGCAAATGTTACTAGAAGGACCTTGGTAAAATAACAAGCATACTTCACATATACTCACACACTTGCAGCTACAGTAGACAACCTCAAAGTTACTGATCTTGTGACATTAGGTTTGCAAGATATTTTTATTTCTGATAGCAAGAAGTATGGTTTAGTAAATATTTAGGTGTGTGTCATTTTTTCCTTTCTTTTCCCTTCTAGAAACCGACATGTTCTTTTTAGCTATCAGTATGGTAGGAACAGACTTCTCCTTGATTGGACGGCTGTTTCCTCACAGAGCCAGAGCAGAAATTAAGGTAAAAATTAAAGCACTCAATAAAACAATTAAATATTTGGTTTTACTTTTCTCTTTCTTATTTTTATTCCCATGCTTCTTCTGCTAGTGTTGATAATTTTGGTGCTAATTTTCTCCATGGTAGTGCTTTTTTTTTAAGTACTTGTTTCAAGAGCTTGTAAGTATCTGAAACATTAAAATGTTGGTTGAATTTCAATGAATGTATGTAGTAAATATAGCATACTTAGACACACTTTGTTTTAGTTAAAGAATGCTGTTATGCCTAAATGGCTGTTTGACGTGGGGCTTCTGTGTTATCTCTTTTGTTGTACACAGCTGGGAAGGTCTTTGTTATTTCAAACCTTGCTCAGATTAAAAGTCAGGAAAAGGTGTAGAAAATAATTTTAAAAATGTAGCTGGTGATAGCTATGGTAACAAATTTTAAATTTAAAAATTAATTACAAACTTGTGTTCTGTGAATATGCATGTGCATTTCAACACCTTTAGTTGGTTTGTTGCACTGAAGGCTTGTCTTGAGCTGCCATTTTGTGCAACATGTTGCATTTCTTGCTTAATGATAAACACAATTGTGCATTTGCTTTTAGAACAAGTTCAAACGTGAGGAAAAAGCTAATGGATGGAGAATAGACAAAGCTTTCAGTAAGTAAATATTCCCCACCCTACAATGAGTCATTAAATGGTTGCCATCTATTTTCATGGTAATTTCTGTGCTTTGCCTTGTTTGAATTACTTACAAGGAAGTTTTTGCTCATAGATGAGTCCAGAAGCTGTGGAATCTTAGGTTTCCATTACAAGCATAGTTCACAATAATGATCTTTAGGTTTGTTTTCTATCTTTTCTAGATGTCTGCTAAATGAGGTTAATATAAACTTCCTTCTGAATAATTCTGTACATTATATTTACAGAATAGAAATATATATTTTTCTTCTGTATATTCAGTTGAAGATAATTCTTCTGATTCATGGGAATTTCTAGCACAGTTATTTATTGTAAACTGCTTTGATTCTCCTTAAAGACTTGCTTTGTTAGTTGAATGTGGTACATGTGTCCTACAGCAGCATGTTAATACTATTATTTGGTACTATGGTACAGTTTGTGTATTTGTCAGTTCTTAAGTTTTCTGAACTACTTAGTTTTGTAACTTGTTTTTCAAGACCAAACTCCATAATCCAGTCACTTTAATGTCAACTTCAGCCCCTGCTCAAGTGATACAGAAAATACCTTCAAGAACCTCTGTTTAAACGTATATAACCTTTGCTTTTTAATATCATGTAATGTAACACTGATTATTTTACTAAGATGAAACTCGAAAAAATAATCAACTTTGAAATCTGTTTCTTTGCTTTAATCTGATAGAAGAAAAACGACCCTTTGATTTTGAATTCTTTGCCCAGCTGCTTGAGAAGGTCTTAGCAGATGAGGAAAAGAGGAAGCAAAAGACTGTTAAAAGCCAGAAGTCAAAGGAAAAGAAGTCTCCAAGGCCACAGAAGAAGTCAAAAGGTACTTTAAAAGAGTGTTTGAGATAGCATTACAGAGCAGTGTCAGTACTGTGCTGCTAGCAGAGGAAAAATCACATAGGGTATAACATCTTCCTTCCCTGTTGTGGACAGGACAAGCAGATCTTAGCTTCACACTGTAACTTTTTCAGGTGCAGTTTACTGATATATAGGGTGGTAATAACTAGTAACAGAGCAGAAACGTGACCACTACAGTGCTCTTCCACAGTCTGAAGCTCTGATATTCTAATCTACTAGTTGATACGTATCTCCATGAGTTGCTAATAAATTCACTTGTACAATTTTTGGGCCAAAATCATGTTTTTGGCAAACTCTTCTCAGTTGAAAGTTTTCTTGCATTTAAAATCCTCTTCTTTTAACGGTTCTGTTTCTCTTTTAATGGAGTTTAACTTCCTAAGTCTGAGGGGTTTGATACTTTTCAGAGAATCATGTAAAAGGTGTTTTATCTTTCTGGGTTGTTCAAAATGAAAATTACTTTTAATTACTGTTGATCATCACTGTGTCTTACTACCTTAGTACCTGGGAAAGGACCTTTGACAGACATGCTTTAATTAAAAACATCCGTATTGACACCATTTCATACATTTCTTGCTAATTCTGTGGCATTGTTCATTTGTTTGTTCCACAAGGACCCATTCTTTTGTAAGTGGTGTTGTGAAACAAACAAGTGAACATCTTTTTAAAGGGGATGCTAGCTAGGAAGCAACATCTCTTAAAATTGAAATAGTTGCTGCTTTTCTATAGTGTTGGTTTTGGATTTGATTAAGTAAAATATCTCATGTATTAGGACTTAAAACCATGTAGAGAAATCCTGTTTCTACACTTTAGTGGTAGGTTAAAGGTACTTTGTGTGTAAAGCAATGTGAGTATGCTTTTCTTCTTTTCTTGCATTATGGACTTCTTCATTACAGGGAAACAAGTTCATTTAAATGTAATAAAAAAGAAAAGAAGATTCTTGGGGATTAAATACAGGATCAAGACAAAATGTCCTTAAAACAGGGGGGAGGAAAGTTTTAGAAAGTCATGAAACCTAGACAATAACCTGTCAATTATTAGCTAGGTAATATTTCAGCTTTCTTATATAAGCTGGAATGCTCAACTGTAATACATTTCTTGATGAAAAATTGCTTTTTCATGGTGTTCATTCTGTAACCGTGATCACCAGTTTCTGCAGACATACAAAAATTCTTTATAGGAATAGCAATATCTGTTTTCACTCAATCCAAATGTAATTGTATAAACTGTGAAAAAGCGTAGGCACAATGACATGTACTAAATTGGCTTTATATCCCATATTGACTTTCCCCCTGTGAAGTGTTGTCCCATGTATAGAATGTGTTTTGTATTAAATGCTGAAGTTAGTCTGTGCTGAAGCTTTTCTGGCAGGTCAATGACTGATGTTCCCCAGTCCTGCTTATACACCTGGCAGTGTATTGGCAGTGATTCATGAGTACACAGATGTTTTTAGTAGAAATCCCTTTGCTATTCATGGCTCCTAGTACTCCACCAGTCTATTAACCAAGAACCATATTGTTTCAATAGCAAAAACTGCCAGCACAGAAGCTGCTAATGATCAAGATGAACTTCAGGAAGCTGGAATTTCTGATGCAGAAACAGAAGCAGATGGTGTGACAGCTGAGAAAGAAAATGAGCAATCTTTGGGTGTTTCTGAACAGGCAGAAGAACAGGTTGTATTAGAGCCAGCATTAGCAAAAAAGAAGAGAAAGAAGAAGAGAAAAGATGATCTCGAACAGGAAGTGGAGAATAGTCTAGAAGAAATGCCTGTTCCTTCAAAAACTGCTGAAGAAGGGAAACCTTCTAATAAAAGTAAGAGGCAAAAATGCTCATTTTCAAATGTTCAAATAGAAATTTTATAAAAAGTAATTGCAAACTTGAAAGTCAGAATTTGGTCTTTGATTTATATTGCTGATCTGCCTTGTGTGAGATTGTGGAACAATGCCTTTTAAAATCAGCTTTCATTCTAAATCTAAACATACGGTTCTCTTAAATCTTATTTCTTAGACTTTTTCTACTGGGATTTTTAGTCTTACATTAACTCTTCTTCAGTGTAGCTAGGATTTGATCACTGGAATTCTAAGATGTTTCCCAGAATGTCCAAATTGATTTAATTCTTATTAATTATCAGAGAAAAAAGTGATACATGATGCAAACAGTGATGGTCATACTACATGTGGAGAAGAAATGGATTGTGCTATTGAAGGAAAACAAAATGAGACTGCTGTAACAGAGGAAGAGAGATCGGAGTCCTGTTCGCCAATGAATAACCAAATGGAGAGAGAAGGTGGTGTCAACTTATGCAGGTAATGTTTATAATAGAAAGCTTCGACAAAACAAAAAAGTCGTTTAAAATTTAATATTGGTTTTATTTATTCATTATTACCACCATTTAACTGCCACAGAATGTTCAGGTTTCTGAGACCTGTCCTGGGATTTAGTAAGCTGTTTATGATTTACGTACTCAAAAGATTGTCTGTCCTAAAAGGCTACCCTTGCAAAATTAATGTACGTAATTACTAAAGTCACTTCCAAAAGTAATTTTATTTTTTAAGAATGTTTAGGAAGACCATTGTTTATCCTGATTTCAAATATTTTTCTTGAAGCACTGCTTGATAATGTTGCTAGGTAGAGTTACTGTATGCTTGGAATTTTTATCTGTAATAAAATTTTTCTTATGGGAAAGGAATATTGCTTAGATTTTATTTATGCAGGATTTGGGTGAGAGGCAACCTTTTGGGTTCAGTTTTGGGCATACTTTTACTAGAAAGAAAGTGAATGCTTGTTTATTAAACCTGTTACATGTGAAAGTGGTAAATCTAAAAATTCATTATGACACTGAGTGCTACTTCAGAATTTTGTGTGTTAATTTGTTATATTTAGCTGTATTGTAATAATTTGTTATTTTATACAGATTCCCAGAAACTTCTGTTTTCTTTAATAGTTCATTAGAAGCATATGAGGGTACAGTTACTTCCCTTGGGCTCAACCTAGATTGTTACAAAAGATCAGAGGAAAAAACCATCAGCATATAGCTGTTCATGTTAAAGTTTATTTTTTAAAGGCAATCAGTCTAGAATATTTAGATGAGATTTTAACATCATCTTACATTTGCAGTGCAGAAATGTAAAAGTTGTTTTAAAGTTCATAGTCTGCAAATATTGCTAAAACTTTTTGAGATTCTCTGAAATGTGGATAATTATTTAGTGTCAAAATAGCATTGTTTTCCTGTGCAACTTCATCTGTCTGCAAGCAGAAGTAGTTTTTTTTCTGCAAGTACACTAATGTCCCTGTATGCTTTTATTTATTTCAGCCTTGAAGATAGCAATGATGTTATACTAGAAGCAGAGCCTGCTAAATTAAGAACCAGAGACACTAGAGATGATATACCACAGGAAAGCCAGATTCCAGAGTTGCCAGTTTCAAATACTAGAAGCAAGGAAACACAATCTGTAGAAACTACAGAAACTAAGGTATTACTGCTTTTTTATGTAGTTCTTCCCAAGACTTCCCCTTGACCGTGGTTTGTAAGTCAGACCCACTTTTTTGTTGTTTTTGTGATGTTTTCACCACCAGGTGGAAAACAATCAACAGGCCTAAGAACATCACCAAAATTTAAATACTGTCAATTCTCCTGGGCTTAATGGGTAGTCTGTTAACCTAAATGTATTCAGAGAGTACACTGTGCATGCCTGACTTATAGACAATTTAAACAGGTGAACATTTAATTATTCGAAATTGAAGAATTGCATTATGAACAACTGGGCCTTGGAGTAGGATTTTGCTGGCATATGCTTACTGGCATGGTGTTGGAAATATATTTGAGTGGAATGTCCACTGGGTTGTTTGTGCTGCTCCATGAATGATCTGGGTGATGGAGCAGGGTGTAACCTCAGCAAGTTTACAGATTAGGCAGATCTAGGAGGAGTTGCTAAGACACCCAAAGGTTACACTAGCCCCCAGAGGGACCCGGAGAGGCTGGAGAAATGGGCTGACAGGAACCTCTGGAAGTTCAGCAAGGGCAGATGTAGAGTCCTGCACCGACAGAGGAACAAGCCAAGACACCAGCACATGCTGCAAGGCACCCAGATGGAAAGCAGCTTTGCAGCAAAGAACCTGGCTGTCTTGGTGGTCTCTGAGTTGAACATGAAGCAGGAAGGTGCTGTGGCTGCACAAACAGCTGACAGAGTCCTGGGCTGCAGCAGGAGAGGCGTTGCCAGCAGGCCCAGGGAGGGGATCCCTGCCCCTTGCTCAGCACTGATGAATCCACACCTGGAGGACTGACCACATCTGGGCTCCCTGGCAGGAGACACCTGCACACACTGGAGACAGCCCTTCAAAGGGTCACATGGATGGTAAAGGGCTGGAAGCAACTCTCCTATGACAAAAGGCTGGAGGAGCAGGAAGTGTTCAACCTGGAGAGAAGGCTCAGGGGGATCTCTTCAATAGTTCCATAAAAAGCCAAGGGGAGGGTGCAGGCAGGACAGAGCCAGGCTCTTTCCAGGGGTGCTCAGCGATAGGACCAGAGGCAATGGGCAAACAACACAAGACAGGAGGTTCCTTCTGAACACCAGGAAAACCTGTTTCACTGGGGGGGTTACCAAGCACTGGCACAGGCTGCCCAGAGAGACTGTGGAGTCTCCATCCTTGGCAAGATTCAAAAGCTGTCTGGACATAGTATGGGGCAACTAGTTCCACATGGCTTGATGTATTGATTTTGCATGGCCTAGTTTTGGTAATGAGGGATTAGAGGGGTGGCTTCTCTAAGAAGCTGCTGGAAGCTTCTTCTATGCCTAGCAGAGCCAATCCCTGGTGGCTCCAAAGATGGATGTTCCACTGGCCAAGGCTGGGCCAATTAGAAATGATGGTAATGCCTCTGTGATAACAGATTTAAGAAGAATTCAAAACTAAAAAGGGTTGTGCAGCTGTAATTATGACTAGATAAGAACGGAGTGAAAACAACTCTGCAGACACCAAGGTCAGTGCAGAAGGAGGGGCAGGAGGTGCTTCAGGCACTGGAGCCAAGATTCCTCTGCTGCCCATGGTGAAGCAGCTGTGCCCCTGCAGCCCATGGGGATCCAGGGGGGATGCAGAGATCCACCCAGAGCCCATGGGGGAGGTGCTCATGCCAGAGCAGGTGGATGCCTGGAGCAGGCTGTGATCCAGTGGGAGACCCATGGAGAGAGGGGCCCTGCTCCCAGGCTGGAGCAGCCTGTCCTTGGAGGGCTGCACCCCATGGGAGAGTGACCCACACTGCAGCAGTCTGAGGGGGACTGGTGCCCATGGGATGGAACCACGTCAGAGAAGTTCCTGGAGAACTGTCTCCTGTGGGAGGGACCCCAGGGTGCAGCAGGAAAACGAGTCCTCTCCCTGAGCAGTGGGAGAAGCCTTGGGTGATGAACTGGCCATAACCCCCATTCCCTGTCTCCATGCACTGCTGGGGTGGGAGGTAGAACTGGAAGGAGGGAGAGGTGTGGGGAAGATAGTCTGAAGGGTTAATTTTACTTGCATTATCCTGCTCTGATTTTGTTAGTAATAAATTCACTTCATATTTCTAAGTTGAGCCTGTTTTGCCTGTGATGGTATTTAGTGGATGATCTCTCTCCTGGTCCTTATCTCAAGCTGTGAACATTGCATCAAATTTTCTCTCGTCTGTCCAGCTGCAGAAAGGAGTGAGTGAGCAGCTTTGGTGGGTGCCTGGCATCTTGCCTGGGTTAACCCACCACACTTGATCAGGGGTGTTGGACCAGAAGACCTCTAGCAAACCTTTCTACCCTCAACCACTGTGGCAATCTTGTTTCTGCTTTTCTTTACATTACAGTAAAGGATCATCCAGGTTTATTGTTTCTTTTCTACAACATTTCTTCCTCAGAATGAAGATACACATCTCATACAAAAATCAGATGAAAAACAGAGTGCGTCAGAAGGTGGTTCACAGTCTGAAATCATGTAAGTAGAATTATTTTACTTTGTAGTGGCACTTGAACTAAATCTATATCTACTCAATTTTAATATAATTCCAATTTGCCATAGCAGGTTGTACCAGTCAGGAGAGTGATAACTTGTTTTCCATATTCAGTGAAGCATTTTGGTAGAAATTTTGATTACTGAGTAGCACTGCATTAGCTAAGATCTAAATGGTAGATAGGAATAGAGAGAAAGACTTAGCTGAACTTTGAGGAAAAAAACCTAGTCTTTCTGCAGCCAGCAAGAGCAAGAAAAATGAAGAAATTCTGCCACATTATGGGTAAAGCTTGGCTGTGAAATTTGATTTTTGTATTTTTAATAGAAGGACCTCGCTGAATTCTTTGATATTCATAGTTGTCCATCAGAGCTTATTAGCTATACACGTCATGTGTATGGTGTATTTCTTCTTTCCTATTTGGAAACTGTTCCTCTTTGGACCTTGGTGCAAGCTTCTAAGATAGAAGATACTCCAAAATGTCTCTGTCTCATCTATACTCGTTATGAAGTTAATTTTGGTGACTATTTCTTACCTTGAGAAATGGTGTTTAAAGAATTCTGTGCCTAAGGTTTCCATTTTTGTGATCACCTACTTCTTACTTCATGATACAGTTTTTTCAAGGTGATTTAAAGATGGGTTACTAGTTAATGCTAAGTTGGTTTTCATACTTCTGTCTGTCCCTGTTTGAAGGGCAACTCACTCTTATGATAAAGACTCAAAGCTTTATTTGTCCCATTCTAGTGAGAATGTAAGAAAAGGTAGTAGTTCCCAATCTGGAGATTATTGATAAGATGTAGGGCTATGTCAGTGTGTGAATCCCAGGACATGCCATTGCAGTGGTTAAGGACACAGAGAGTGATGTATATATCCATTCTTCAGTAACATGTGGATGGTGGCAGGAGGACAAGGTATTTGAAAAAAGTTTGGTTTTCTGTGGCTGAGATGGCCTTGAAAGGGGATGGGAGGACAGGAGAGGTGTCGCCCTGGTTTTACAGGGCCCCATAAGTTGTAACACTGTAGCTGTAGTTTCCCATGCTTGTTCTGTAAACATGGTCCTTGTTTTCCTTAACCAACCAGGATTGTTTTGCACTTGTGGAATTGTTTTTCATTCCTTTCCCTGGGGTGGAGAAAGATGATTGACCATGTCTTTGTCCTGTAAACCTTCAGGGGTGTTGACCCCTTTCACCAATCTTTGACTGTCCTTAGAACCCTATAAAAATAGGTAAATAAAGAAGGGCAGGGCTTTTGGTCAGTCCTGCCTGGTGAAACCACTGCTGCTCTGTGACCCGCGTGTTTCTTCTGTTGCTAACTAACCAACAGAGAGGCAGATGCAAAACATTGTATATAGGGCAGATTTTTATTGTTTCTATATAAAATTAATCACACTGACATGAATTGTGAATCTCAAGGAGAAGAAACATTCCTATTTATTTAACAGCAGGAAATACTTTAAATAATTCAGCTGTTTTGAAGTAGATTCCACTGAAAGCCAGAAAAGTTGTTAAGGTTTGTTTGATGCTCTTTTCATAACTTTGTAGCATGTCTTTTAATATCAAAGTTGCAATGTATTTTTTTTCTTCTGTTTATTGTCTTGCTGCGTGCAATGTCTTTGACCCATGCAGTCTGTGATGCTCTTGAAGTACATCTTGAACCATGTAAGACTTTAAGTTTCTCTGGTAATAGTGTATACTGTCTTTCTTTTTGTCTTAAGGAAAACTGAAAAGTCAGCAGATAGAAGGCGCTTGCAAAGACCTAAACCAAATTTAGTGAGAGCATCTGGACGGAGGGAGGCAGCAACACAAGACAAAATGGAGGCCAAAACTTCCTCTCCAACCCTTGCAAATGCAGGTGAAAAGGTCAGAAAGAAGAATATTGCTTAGTGTGTTGTTGTTGTTGATGCTGCATCTGTTTTGCACAGTGTGGACACTGTGGACCAGCGATGGTCTTACAAATAACATTTCGGGAACTGCTGCTAAGATACCTGCACGCTTGTTAAAGAGTAATATTCCTTGTCTCAATTCCAGTGCTCTAAAGAGGACAGTAGAAGAAACAGAATTGAAGCCACAGAAACAGAGAACAGGAATTTGGATACTGCATCTCAGTAAGTACTGAGATCACTTTTCCAGTGTCCTGGTATTAACTGATTGTAATTGTTAATTTATTCCATCAAGTTCGCTTAGAAAAAGGTAACAGTAACTGTGAAGCTTTAATTTAAATTTTAAAATTGACTCTAGCATTTTTTTGGATGATATCAGGTGGTACTAAGGTAGAAGTTGACTGGAAAGTTGATGAATGCATCACTTTATGAGGTACCAACAATGCCCAGTTTGAGAGGGGGAGAGTGATAACTATGGCCTTGCTTTCCTCCCAGCCTCAGTTATCAGGTAAGGGCTCTGCTTCTGACACTTACAGAAGCAGCCATGGTATGCAGTCCAGTTAGGTTCTTCCCCTTTGCAAACAAATTAATCTCTTTTTAATGTGTAGATAAATTGAGTTTTCACGCATTGTAAGACTAAACAAAGCTTGTTTCTCGTGTGAAGCCACTTGCTTAAGTTTGGGCAAATCTGAGTACAACAAGACATTGTATGGTTAGATAGGCTTGAATATTATGGACTAAATGTCACTGTTATGGATCCTTTGTGCAGAGAACCTGAAAAAACTGCAAATGCAAAGACAGTAGTTAGAGGATATCAGCAGAGATTTCAGCCTAATGTTACAAGAGCATCTGGAAGGAAAGAAGAGCCTGAAAAAGGTGCAGGAAATGATCAAATATCCCATCTACAACCTAAAGGAGAAACTGAGAAGGTATTTAATAAAGTAACATAACTGAAGATAATGTGTCAGCTGAAAAACTGCTGCATGCAACAGTAATGTTACCTTTTTTTCCTTTGCTTTTTTCCTCCTGAGTATGACCAGGAATTAGCCACTTATTTAACCTGCTTTTGGTGACAGTGTGGTATTGCTTAGTAACCTCAGCTATGATGAGAAGTTGTTACACAAACAGTAGGTACCAATAGTCTTTCATGTCCTGCAGCAAATACAACTTCAGGTGTTTGATCTAGTTTTTACTGCGCCGGTCTGACTGTAAAATGTACCCTATAATTGTATGTGTGTCATAAGCAATCTATTTTATCTTTTCTTACTTGGTCTGTTAGGTGATGCTGTACTTTATGAATGTAAGACAGTTCACATCATAATGTTCTGTTTCTGTTCAGAATAATGACCAGGGTAATAGATGTGATGTTAGCAGTGAAGAAAAAGAAAAAGATGAAGCTGCAGAAAAAGATGACAAAGCCCTGGAGACAACGTCTAAGTAAGTATGAGAAAAATAGGAGGATAAGCACTTCTGTCCTGCAGTTTACTCCTGTCACTTCTGGTAGAATTTTGTAGTGTGGTAATTGCAGAAGTTTTCGAAGAAACTTCTGCAGTGAGACAGAAATTGAGGGCAAAATAGGAATCTTCATTAATTTATGAAACATGCATTAAGTGTTTTCATTTTTAAAGTGGTGCTTTTAAATTATAAGTCAGTCTTTCATTAACCTGCTCTATAACTTGATGCTTAGTGTAAAAACGTGTAGAAGAATCTGACAGTTCTAGTATTGCACTACTGATATTTTTACATTAGTATTTGTATTTTCTGAATACACTAAAGAAAAACCCTAAATATTTGCATATTTTTTAACTCTTTATTAAATGAGGTCCATCTGCCTCTAGACTAGATAGGAGTACGAAGAGGTCCATTATGGATCAGAAAAACATCTCTCTAGTGTGGTATCCTGTCACCAATGGGAAGAGGAAGATAACAGGGAAAATACAAGTTTAAACTCTCAGTCCCTAGTAGATACACTTCCAATTTTATTCTCTCAAGAAGCTAGTAATACATTTTAGCTAAGTGTATGTTAATAAGTGTTTGAAAGAAAGGGGAAAAAAATGATTTCTCCAAGTCTCCCACTTTTAGATGTAGTATGTACTTCATGGATCATATATGTTTTTCAGGTCTAATGAAACAGCTGGTTTAAAAGAAGATGGCAACCAAATTGTGTTGAATCGAACGCCTCTAAAGAGAGGTAGAATACAGAGACCTAAACCAAATCTAGGAAGAACTGTTGCAAAGCAAAAAGAACTGATGGATGAAAAAGATCCTGAAGAGGAGACAGCTGGAGGTGGAGAAGCAGAAAAAGGTGTCATACTCCATCAAGATGAAAACAATGATCCCTGCCTCAAAAGTGTAAGTTTCTTGAGCAGTTGCTTATGCACCCTGTTTTGTTTGGTCCTTAGTAGAAGCCTTGGTAACAAAGACCTAGGTACATACCACATAATTTGTAGGGATAGGCTTTGCATGCTTTATTTATTATTTCAGAATAAACTAAATTGTCATAAAATTTCTTCATTTTTGCACTTGGGTTCTGTTTTCCATGGTGTCAGGTTTAACCCCAGTCAGCAACCAAGTACCAATTCCCTTGCTTACTGCCCCACCAGCAGCACTGGAGACAGAACTGGAAGGGTAAAAGCTGGAAAACAGGGGCTGAGATAAACCCCTGAGTGCTGGATGTAAGGTTTAATAAGGAAAGCAGAAGCTACGCTGACGTGCAGAGCATAACCAGAAACTCTTTCACTAATTCCCATGAACAGGCAGGTGTTCAGCCATCTCCAGGAAAGCTGGGCTTCATCACACATAATGGTTACTTGGGAAGACAAAAGCCATTCCCCAACTTTGTATACTGAGCTGCATGTCAGCAGGACATGGAATATCCCTTTGGTCAGTTGGGGTCACTTGTCCTGATTCTGTCCCCTCCCATCCTTCCATGCCCCTCCAGCTTGTTCTCCAGCTTGGCAGTACGAAAAGCAGAAAAGGCCTTGGCTTTGTGTAAGCCCTGCTGAGCAATAATTTAAACACCTCTATATTACCAGCCCTGTGTGCAGCACAAAACCCAAGACAGCCCCATACTTGACACTGTGAAAAAAACTGCCTCTACCCTAGTCAAAACCAGCATACATGGAAGTGGAATATATCTCACTTTGTCATATTGTGATACCAGATCTGAAAAGAGAAATGCAAAGAAAAAATGTCTTGGAAGATGAACTACTTACGAAACAAAATATAAAGAAAAAGAACTTTTTACTTTTATAGTAGACACTGATGCACAAGTTGGATGCACAAGAAGCAAGAGAAATCTTAAGTGTTTCTGTGGGAAATACTTTCCTCATTTTCTTCCTGCTCTCCTAAAAGAGAGATTGAGCAAATATTTTATATTAACAGAGTGGAACTTTTATTCATTTTAGGATTTAACGGTTCATGAAGACACACAGCCATCCAATGTGACATTAGAAGATGTTTCAACAAATTCTGAGATGAACCAAATATCTACAAGACAGTGTCTCCAAGAGAAGTCCTCACAAGCAGAAAGCTATGAAAGTGAAGAGGGATTGTCAGATGTCTCGAAACAGGTTTCAAAATCTGAAACAGGGTAAGGTTGTTTCACCTCAGTGCAGAGAAGGGATGGTTCAAAGCCATCAGTATCTCTAGGTATTATACCATTGTACATTCAACTCCAGCGTTACAGAGAAGTTTTATATATAGAAGACATATTTAATCAAGACAATACTAAACTTGAACTAAGAAAACCCTAAGAGCTTGAAAGCATTAAATTTACATGCTGTTGGATGTTCATTGGATTTTTAGACTATTGGCCTAATTTTCGAAAAAACGTATTTTTCTAATGCTCAAGTCCTGTGATTGTCTTCTCCATCTTGGTCTCTACAGAGCATCTCAGTGTGGTTATATAAATCCTTGAGTACAGGGTCTGGTGTCCTATTAAAGTGTCTCTTGAAAAACAATAATCATCCACAGGTGTTCTGTGAGTCTGCTGGGTAGCTTTAAGCATGATTAGACGAAGGTATTTGTAAAATGTATGTATCATGTTAAAACGTCTCAACTCATCTTCTTGGTCTCAGCTGGAGGTGGTAGTTAACTTGCCTTTACTTACCTGTTTATAAGATACAGAAGTCTTTGGTGATGATCTCTGTGTTTTTATTGGATCTTTTTCATGTCACTAATGTTGTTTTTGCTCTGAGAGCTGTATACAAGTGTGCCATATTGTCCCATGCCTTTGATTGTTCTTTTGTTTGTTTTTGTAGGGAATCTCATCCTCAGAAGGAAGAGGATAAAACTGTTGTATCATCAGCTCGGCTACTGAGGACTCGATTCCAGAGACCTAAGCCAAATTTAAGAACAAGTAGTAGAAAGGAAGTGCTGGATGTAAATACTAAAGGTGCATCAGAGAAAGATACCAACAAAGAAGAAAGTTTGACACAGTGTGTTAGTGAGTGTAGCATCCCTCCTGACACAAATGTAAGGCTTTTGTTTTTTACTTTGCATTATATTTGAGCTTTTGGTTTTGTGAAATGAAATACTGATGATTTAAAAAAATACAAAGGTAACTTTTTGAAACAATTATTGCAAAAGCTAAAATTTTCTCCATTAAAACTTGTGTACTTTTCACTTGGTCATATGTGAAGAGAAAAAGATTACTGTATCTCTTGGTAGGTGTCCAGATGTCTTTCTAACCTAAGGTGGCATTATAGAGTTGACAGGGAAGGAAGAAAAAGTATTAATAGAAGATGGCATAGAAGAAATGTAGATTTCAAGCTATTTTATCTTAAATAAAAAAGTGTGTATTTGTCCTCAAAAGACCAGGAAGTCATTAGTGAGCAGTTACAGAGGGGTTTTGTAAGACAGTGCAAAAAACTCTCTGTGTTTTTCAGAGTGATAAGTACCAAACTTCATAGATATCATGAAGTCTCCTTTTGATTTATTACTACAACTTTTTCTGGTTCTTGTGTTTGCATTTTTCAGAAAACAGGAAAATGTGAAGTCTTAAACCCACTAGAATCCTTGGGAAAGGAGAAGTCACTTTGCTCTCAGGAGGTTTCTGAGAGCCCAAGTTGTGAGTCCCCAAAAGCATTTTCAAGATCAGAGGATAGTGAGCTGGAGCTCTTTCTACCTGAAATTAGCCAAGATGACATCTCTACTACTGTTGCAGGGTAAGGGCTTAGCTACTTTTGATTCTTGACTTTAATAATGAAAGAATTTTACAATGAAATCATGGTGCCAATGGATTGCCATCTAGCAAACATAGTCTAATGAAAACACTGCACAAAGCTTCTGTTCTCATCGTTTAACACTGGTGATACTAAAATTTCAGTAGCTTCTACACTAAGCATGAAATTAATGAGCATTCACTTCATAACTGTTTCACCATCTGAAAGACTGGATTCACTTCATGTAAGTAGGGAAATACTAGTTTGTTTTATCAGAGAAACCATGTGACAATTGCTTTGGTTTTATAGCAACAAGTAGTCAGTAAGGTAATACCTTCAGTGAGTTAGTTAATCCTGTTGTGAAAGTATTTCGAAGACCAGTGCTTTGAAATTTTTGCTGGAACAAGTTGTTTGTAATTCAAACTCAGCCAAACTTCTAGTTTACAAGGTTTCTCTTAAAAACTCAGTGTTTTTTGCATGTAATACCAATGGACCTGTGTTTGTTTTTGTAATATGTATTTGTATTAAGTTTTGGATAATTTTTTCTGTCTTGACTTTGCATTGATGACAAAAACAGCACTCAAGAAGAAAGCCAACAAGTACCTCTTCCACCTGTCCAGCTGTCACGGAACAAGAGGTACAAGCCAAACTTAGTAAGAGGTGTTGGAAAGAAGGAGTTACAAATATCAGAAAAGGAGAGGAAGAAAACGCCTGAAGCAGAGCAAAAAGATGGGTTTGACAATACTGTCACGGTAAGCCTTAATAAGAGTAAGGCTTTCCCTTGAAAGTTGGTTCGAAGTGCATGTTCACTTTTATGAAGTTAAATGAAAACATTGAAGTTGCATTGCCTGAAGCTGAGACAATATATTAGATGAAAAAAAAAATCCCAAACCCTGGTAAGCTGAGGTATTGTAGGTATGAAATCACTGAGGTCTACAACTTGAAGTATTTATTTTTTTACAAAGTATCTGATTTTGGTTGGATTGCATGATAGGAAAAAATTATGCAAGTTTAATATAAATTCTAGGATAAAAATGCATTAAAATTAGCTTTTTTTGCTCATTTCATCTTTGCTGTTTGGATGAATCAATTCTGTGTTCAGTATTCTAGTATAATGTCTCAAGTGAAGGCAGTGGACAGATATTTTTATGAAAAAAGGGTTTTTTATTCTGATAGGCTTTAACTGGCTGCATCACTGCGGTACCTGATATTCCTCTACTTCTTACAAGTAACTGACACTCTGTGTCCCCAAAGACACTTTACTGGGGACTGTAAAAGGTGTGGAAATCCTCAAAAGCCATTTACAGTGTGATGTGTTCTCTGTAACTGTTTTGTGGGTTGCACATGGATCATGGCATGGATGTAGGGATATCTGTAGACTTGCCTTAGATTTGGAATGCAGCTGAACTTTGCAAGAGTGACTCATGTTTTGGAGTGGTTATAGCTGGCTTTGTTCTTGAGCCTGTGTAAAGTACTTGTGTCCTGCATTCATCTCTCATCTCCCTTCAGTGCCACAATCAGCTCATCCCTGGCTGAGACAGTTCCTTGTGGTCCAGCTTTGACTGCTCTAGACATGTAGTCTGTGAACCATGCACATGCATCTGCTCTGTGCTGGGTAAATCTGTAGAAGCAGAACAGGACTGAGGCTCCTCTGTACTAATAAAGGTGTCACAGGCCTGAAGTGGTGACGGATCTGTTTGAGTGGCTTCTTTGTGGAGCCAATGTGGCAAATACGGACGTAAAGCTTCTGGATCTTGAGGCTATGTTACTGTGGCTTGGGTGTGTCTGTGCTGCCCTCTGCAGTGTCCAGGTTTCAGAGGTTTTCCATTTGCTTCATGTGTTAGGGAGTTGATTGAATCCTAAGTAGATGAGTGTTTCATGCTTGGGTGCACATAGTTTTTAAGAGCTTAACTCCAGGTATCCCAGGACAATGAAGACTTCTGTTCCTTTTTGCATATAAATTGAATTATGATAACATGATTCCTACCTTTATTCCAATTGGGAAAATAGCATAGTTTCTATTTTTGTATATAAAATATATGTTTACTTTAGAAGCTTACATTATTTTTCTTCATGCTTCTTTTACTGTAAATTAAAGGGTGAAAATGAAGCTGTATTTTGTCAAGCAGATGTATTGAGCAAAGAGGAACAGGAACAGCAAGAGGTGCCTCAGGTGCCCTCTATTTCTGAAAACCTATTGTCTGAACAAAGCAGGTGAGGTTTGAGTTTAGCAAAATTGCTTTTGAAAAGCTTTTGTCTGTGCATAATGAGACACCATTACAAATGTCAATTCCTTGTCTTTTGTCTTTCTACAGTATTTCATTTTCAGTGCCTACAAATAGCTTCTTCCAGTGTTTTCAGAGCACATTTATTTTAGCTGCACTCCTTGTCATTGTTTATCTGGTACAGATCTGTATGAGCTCATAGCTCTTGACCAAGATTTTTTATCACTGGGTTGGTATTTGCTTAAGTAGCAATCACACATGTAAGATATGTAACATACAAATTTTGCAAAATGTCAGAGACTTGGCTTTCATTTATCCCTGGATGTGCTCTTCTATTTTACTGCTGTTGTTAACATAAGCTCTTAAGTGTGTGTTAGACTGCCGATACTTTGATGTTGGTATGGTTAGCAACACAACTTTTTATGTTAAAAATGCCTTGACAGACATTTTGTTATTTCTGCTCCAAAGTTAACCATAAATGAGAAATATATTTGAAAATGTAACTTTATTGATCTTAAACAAAGCAGTCTGTTAATCTCTTGTGTTAAGTGTTAATTCAAAACTTAAGTGCGGAAGTGTTTTTTTCCCTCCCAGCCTAAGTCAAATGTGTTTTTTTCTGGTTTTGTTTGTTTGCTTTAAATTCACCAGTACTGAAAAATTTACTGCCCAAGAAGGCGAGCTGAGTGCTCTGAAACCAGGACAATTCATAAGGATTGAGTCTCCAAGAGCCAGACCAAACCTAGAAAGAACATACAGCAAAAACGGATCTCCAGTAGTACAAAAACCTGCTGCTCCAGATGTGGAAGAAATGAATCAAGGACAGAATCTGCCCATGGCAGAAGAATCTGAAACCCCTCTTTCCTCAAAAGTGAGATTCTTTTCATATATTTCTGACTACACTTTCTGATACTTGGTTCCACTCTAGCTGTTTGCAAGACATCTAAATAATTGTTGTGAATGTATTATTTAATTTCAGCCTAGTCTGAATTCTTGTTCAATATTTGCATGCTATTACAGGATTTTCCAAAATTCTGTTAGTGACACATGGATAAGACATCTAAAGACTTCACTTGAACTTCACTTGACATTTCAGTCATATTCATGATATATAAATAGTTACCTGCATGCTTACCCATGTTGCTGGGTTTCTCCTGAGCTCCTGTGTGGCTGCTCACGAAGGATTATATTGGTTATAGCATGTGTCTTTATTAGCTAAATGTCTTCCTAGAAGAACAAGGAATAGTGATGGTGCCATAAACTACTTGGAAGTTTTTAAATGAAGTTTCATCTCAGATTAACAACTTGATCATCATCTGCAATACTTTGTTACAGGTGATGTATTTTCTGCTAATAGTGTTGTTCGTTTTTTTCTCAAATCAAAGGATGATGTGGAGGTATTGTTGCTTGTGGGAAATTTGGCTGAGAATGACAATCTAGACATAAATTCAAGAAGCATGAAATCAGAAATGCTTTTTTCTTCCAAAAAATCAACAAATTGGAACAGCAACAGAGAACAAGAAGAGTGTCTGTCTACAGATGCTATAGGAAGCAGTCAGGATACTACAGAAAGGTAAAATTACCTGTTGGTAAAGTGAAAACTCTCATTTTGGTTTCAGCTGGGGTAGAGCTTACTTTCTTCTTAGTAGCTGGTACAGTGCTGCATTTTGGTTTCAGTCTGAGAATAGCATTGATAACACACTGACATTTTAGTTGTTGCTGAGCAGTGCTTACCTGGAATTGAGGACACTTCAGTGCCTCATGGTCTACCAATGAGCAGGTGCACAAGCAGCTGAGAGGGAGCACAGCCAGGACAGCTGATCGGAACTGGCCAAAGGGATATTCCATACCATGGAACATCATGCTCAGTATATAAACTGGAGGGAACTGGCCAGGGGCTGCTGAACACTGCTTGGGGATGAGCTGGCCATCAGTCAGCAAGCAGTGAGCATCACTTGTTTCCCTTGCGTTTTATTCCCCTCTGTCTGTCTGTCTGCCTCTCCTTTTCATTATTTTATATTTCGCTTTGTTTTGATTATAAACTGTTCTTACCTAACCCACAAGGTTTACCTTTTCTATCCAATTCTCCTCCTCCCTGGGGTTTGGGGACTGACCAATGGCACTTGTCAGCTGGGGTAAAGCCACGACAGTACTTTAAAAATTTCGTTCATTTGCCCAGTTGTTTTCATACAGCACTTGCTTTTGGAAGCACAGGCTCTGAGCTGTACTCGTTGTTATCTACTATGTGCTGTGAAAGTCACTAGGTGGCATTCTTAAGTAATGTAAGAGTTTTTAACAGGGTTATGGGATTTTTTTCAAGGCTGTTTTCCTTTTTAGAAGGTACTTCATGGGTGGGAGTAGAAGCGAGTAATCAGGGTTTAGCTGTCTGAATTTCTCAGTAATAAATTCTTGGGGTACAGTGCACCGTGAATGTGGACGAAAGACTGAGCAGTGCCATTTGCACTCACTTATAATTGAGAAGTGGCAAGTATCCAGCAAGCTCATTTTATGTTTCTGTAAGATATATTCTGAATCTCTTCAGTTTTTATTTCCAGTAGGAGAACTTCCTGTAATGATGCTTATAATGTATGTGCGGTATGAAGCAGATAGTGCCATTTACGTGTGACAGCTCTGGGTTATAAGCTACGTTTTGCTCAGTCTTAACTTACACAGAGCAGCCTCAGATCAACTTACTTTTGCTGTTTTCTGAAATTAACTTCTGGTTCACATGTGTCTCTGAAACTCTGCTTAAAATCTCTTCCATAAATAATGTTGAAATCATGTCCCAGTCTTTGTGCAAACAAGACAAGGGCCTTACTTGACAATCGTTTTGTCTTCTATGATGATTGACTTTCACAGACTCACAGAATGGTGGAGGGTGGAAGGGTCTGCTAGAAGTCTTCTGGTCCAACCGCACAGTCAAGCCACCTGGAGCTAGTTGCCCCATTCTGTGTCCAGCTTTTGAATCTTGCCAAGGATGGAGACTCCACAGTCTCTCTGGGCAGCCTGTGCCAGTGCTTGGTAACCCCCCCAGTGAAACAGGTTTTCCTGGTGTTCAGAAGGAACCTCCTGTCTTGTGTTGTTTGCCCATTGCCTCTGGTCCTATCGCTGAGCACCCCTGGAAAGAGCCTGGCTCTGTCCTGCCTGCACCCTCCCCTTGGCTTTTTATGGAACTATTGAAGAGATCCCCCTGAGCCTTCTCTCCAGGTTGAACACTTCCTGCTCCTCCAGCCTTTTGTCATAGGAGAGTTGCTTCCAGCCCTTTACCATCCATGTGACCCTTTGAAGGGCTGTCTCCAGTGTGTGCAGGTGTCTCCTGCCAGGGAGCCCAGATGTGGTCAGTCCTCCAGGTGTGGATTCATCAGTGCTGAGCAAGGGGCAGGGATCCCCTCCCTGGGCCTGCTGGCAACGCCTCTCCTGCTGCAGCCCAGGACTCTGTCAGCTGTTTGTGCAGCCACAGCACCTTCCTGCTTCATGTTCAACTCAGAGACCACCAAGACAGCCAGGTTCTTTGCTGCAAAGCTGCTTTCCATCTGGGTGCCTTGCAGCATGTGCTGGTGTCTTGGCTTGTTCCTCTGTCGGTGCAGGACTCTACATCTGCCCTTGCTGAACTTCCAGAGGTTCCTGTCAGCCCATTTCTCCAGCCTCTCCGGGTCCCTCTGGGGGCTAGTGTAACCTTTGGGTGTCTTAGCAACTCCTCCTAGATCTGCCTAATCTGTAAACTTGCTGAGGTTACGCCCTGTCCGGTCCTCCAGATCATTTGTGGAGATACTGGACAAGATTTGATACATTATTGACCCACAGGGCCCACTGTTGGTTATTGGTCTCCAGCTGGACTTCGTGTCACTGATCACAAACCTCAGAACCTGACAACTCAGTCAGTTTTTAGTGCACTTTCAGTCCATACATCATCAACTCCCTTATCAGCATGTTAGAAGGGACAGTGTTCAACAGTGTTACAAGCCTTACTGGAGTCCAGGCAGACACTGTTTACTGCTTTTCTTCCATTTATCCAGCCAGTCATTTCATTGAAAGAGGTTATCAAGTTGATTACGCATAACTTCCCATTATGAATCCATGCTGTTTTTCATATGTCTGAAATTTCCAGGTTTAGTTGTTCCATCACTTTCACAGGGACTGAGATAAGGCTGACTAAAGTGTATTCTTCTGGATTACTCTTAGTCCCTTTCTTTCAAGTCGTGAGTTTAGAAGGCCAGGATTTTGTCTTACTGATCTGAATGTGTTTGAACAGATATAAGAATTGTATCCTTTTTGAAAGCAGTAGAACCTTGAGTACTGGAATTAGTGAATATAATGTTCCTATGGCTGCTTAATTTTGGAGACCTCTGTTGGTATAGCTGACACTTTCCAATCTATCTGAATTAAAGTTGTTTTCCTTCCAAAAATCTTACCCAAAAGTAATCAGGAAGGTCCACTGCTGCAGATGAATTATCCCCTTTTTGCACGGTTTTTTTCTTCCTTAATGTTTTTTTACATGTAACCAACTAAGCAAATAAAAATTCAAAACACAAGTTCATTTCTAGATGGAAATATTAAATATCTGATAGTGAGCCAAGCTCATAGAGTATACTCTGTAGTTCATCAGAAGTAAAAGTTGAAAAATGTTTTTGTAGGTCCAATGATAAATTAATTTCTGGAGAAGAAAGTGAACAGAGAACAAGGGAACCCCATTGGAACCTAAGGCCAGAGCTAATGAGACTTACTAGGAAAAGAGATTATCCTGAAGAGGGTGAAAACAGAGAAGAGGGGAGCACTGAGAGAAATGAAGAAGAGTGTTTGGTGTTATTAAAAACAGGTGTATCAGTGGTAAGTGCTGATCATGTACTTTGAGCCAGTTATACCTCAGTCCTTTTGCCCAAGTTCTTGGATCCATAGCTGGCACAGATATCCAGTATATGGCTGGAAAAAGTTTATGTGATTATTTGAATTTTTTTTAATTCACTATTGGAAATTATCCTGAATAAATGGACTTAGAATCCAAAAATGGTGGAAATAATTAATGTACACTCTGTCTTAAGTTCTATGGTTTATATGGTCAGAAATTTACATTATAATAAATACATGTTAACATAGTTAAAAAGTAATTTACTTTTTGTTTTCCATTGAACAATGGAAAACAAGACTCTTAACTAACTTCAAATGCTACCTAAGATCTGTGTTAGTATACTTAGAAATTAAACTGGGTGTGAATGATGATCAGACCTCCTTAAATTTGCTCAGCAGGCCTAACAGCCCAGACGAGTTCCATCTCTGTCTAATGCTGTGATAACTGAGTCAAGTTTATCTGGTGTTCCCTAATTTCTATATGGATGACTAAAATTTTCTAGTTAGCATATTATTTTAGCCAAATATGCACAGTAGACAGAACTGTGGTTGCTGATGTTTGTCTGTGTATATGTTGAGCAATATTTAAATTCTTTTATATGAAGTATGATAGTTTTTTCTTCCTGGCTTGTTACCAAGGCAGAAAAAAAAATCCCTTCCTGAAAATTATTCTTGAAATTAATAGGTAATTTTAGAAAATGATTCATCTTTCCAGCTTCTAAAGAGTTGTTGCTCTTGATAAATTGGGCATGGTCTTGGTCTATGAATTACCAGAAGCACTGGGAATTCAAGCATCATAGATAATACTAGCTAATGACACCTCTGCTAGAGAGCCCAAAGTTAAAGACAATGAGGAAAAATATCCAAAATTATCAGAGATGACATCTGGGCACATTCTCAAGATCCTCCAACTAAGCTCTTTAAGTCGCCAAAGCCAGTTACAAATGTTTGACACTTAATATGGTGGTAATTATCTCCTCTGTTCAGCAAAACTCCAGTAATACAGTAGAAGCTGGATCCTTCTCAGAAGCTACAAGGAAACACAATTTTGCAGAGAATGTTGAAGAAACATCTTGTAAGAGAATCAGGCAGGACATTGCACTCCAGTCTCTGAGGGTATCATCAGAGAGTCAGAGTCAAGTAGAACAAGATAATGATTCTCAGCTTTCTGCCTCACAGGAAAAGCATTCAGACAATCTCACAAGGTAAAACAACTGTTATGGTTTGTAAACTAAACTCGGTTGATAATTATTGGCCATGTTTCTCCCATGTGTTATGTGAGTACGTGCAACATGTCAGTTTTTGTGTCTTCAGTCTGAAATCAGCAGATGCGTGCAGATAGCCCTTTGTCTCTTACTCTGCCTGTGTTCTCATAAAACGAGCACAGCCAGCACTCTCACCAGTCCATCCTATGGTTTCAACAGAAATTCCTGATTTTATAGGGGAGGACTTGAGAGTACCCATATTTGGGGGCACAGGGATTGTGGGATTAACCTAAAGATAAACTTCGTGCTATAAGTGTCCTCTGCTGCCGTTTGCTTCCACTCCCCACCAGTTTATCAAGGAGGATGTTTTGGGAGGGAAGTTTGTAGTTACTTTTGATACTCAGTGGTTGTACCTGTGATTTTGAGGAAGGAAACTAGATAACTGATAATTGAAGAGAATGCTGTCTGAGAAACCAAAGCAGGTAAGTAGTTACTATCTAACAGTTTCAGTTTGTAAAAAATAGTCTGATCAATTAAAGTATCACAGTTTGTGGCTTCTAGTGTAGCTGTAGCAAAAGACAACTGGAAGTGTTCCCATGACTTAAAAAGTATGTGACTTCCACATCCCTCAAAATTAAAATTATTTCATTCTTTTGTAATCAAAGAATTCTGTATCTTGCAAGTTTGTGAAGATTTGTAGCATTCTGAAACTGATTAATACACGTTTGCAATCAGTACTTTGTGTATACAGGAAGAAATTAGATTTCTGATTAAATGCTTATTTGTCACTATTAAGAAGTAAATAGTATATGTTGTTGGTAACAATGATAATTGGTTTTTTTAATTGAGTTTGTTTTGATTTGTAGTATTCCTCTTTTTGGAAGGTCTTGGACTTCATTGTTTTTGTTCTGTTCTTTAGAAGGCAGTTCAGGAGATCATCGAAACAGACAGCACTGCCAGAACATGTGTTGGCACCAAAAACTGCTACTTCTTCTGCCTCTGAACATGAGGCTGATTGCAGTGAGAAGGGGAATCAAAGGCAAGAAGCTAAACTGAGTGTTACAAGAGACAAAAGTTTGAAAACTACACAGAGAAGAAGATCTGGGAAGGAACCCAGAAGTTCAAAGATAACCTTTGTCACCCTCCGGGCTTCTCAGGAGGAGGAGGATGAGGAGGTGGATGACTTTGAGCTTGATGATGAAGATGAATGCTTTGCACCAGAGGAAGTAAACAAGGCTCCAGTGTTTGTTCCTATAGGTCTTCGATCTCCAAAACCAATTCCTGTGCAGATACAAGAAACCATGGAGGAGGTATTGTGTACCTGGGTTCTGCATATTTTGTTCTGATTGTTTAAAAAGATTTTATTCCAATTGTATCTCTGAGTATTTGGATTTTATCTGAGTTCAAGTTAAGAGTGATGTTGAGAGTAGCAGGGATGTTACTTGGCACATAAGCTTGGTTTTGAGCGTAATACTGCATCAGCCTAAAATCCAGTTACGTAATTATGTTTACAAACTGTATATACGTCTGCAGGGTACTCACCAGTTTGTTTATTGGGATTGAATGTAGGCCCAGACTTAATTCTTATCCATGTGTTCTGAGCCCCAAGATGGATCAAATGGAGCACTTCAATTTCCTGTTTGAGTGTTAGGAAATGAGGGTATGAAGAAAATGTTTATGCATGTCATGTCCCCCTTTCCAAGAAACTTTTGACTGTCAGGTAGGCTGACCTGACCAGCAGCCAGACACACACATGTGCTTGCTCACTCCCTTTTCCTGTGGGACAAAAAGAAATTAGAAGGAGGGCAAGAAGATTTCTGTATTGATACAAAGTCAGTTACCTACATGAAGGGAAAGCTATGTGTAAATAAAAAGCAAAATAACGAATTTGTTTGCTACTTCCGATTGTCAGGTTACTTCCTGGAAATCAGGGCCTCCATCTGTGTAAGAGTAACTTTGGAAGACAAATGCCCTAACCACAAATGGCCTCCTCCTCTCCCTCCTTTCCCTGAACTTTTACTGCTGACTGTGTCATCATATGATACAGAGCTCCCCTTTGTTCAGTTTGGGTCAGCTGTCCTAGCTGTGTGCTCTCCTGACCTCTTGCTTACCCCTGGCCTCCTTGCTGTGTAAAGAATAGGAAAAAAGCTTCGACATTGCGCAGGAATAGCAAAAACACCGATGTGTTACCAACACTGTCGTAGTTATAAATCCAAAAAACAGCACTATGTGGCCTGGTATGAAGAAAATGAGCTTCATCCCAGCCATGCCGAGTACAGTCTTCGCCCTTTATTTCATACCATTTGTATCATGCCCAGGTCTTAGTCTATCCAGTGCATCCTTACTAGCCACAGCTTCTCTTTCTGTTCTTTGATAAATATATTGCTATCATTCCCTTGGTCTGTGCTCTGCCTGCCGCCTTAAAATGTCCATCAAATGGCCTTTTTGAGTTATGTAATCCATGCCTTGGCCTCTATGTCTTACATGCCTATTCAGGAGAGATGGCATGCTGTGTTGAGTTTTTGGGTACCAAAGCAAGCTCAGGTCAGTGACAGCTGTACTTGTCTGGTTTCTTGAGAGGCCTGTCTTCCCTTGGTTCATGTTCTTACTGTAATGTACAGCTCAGATGATGAGTTTAAAAATGGAGATATATGTCCATTAAAATCTCCAGCCCTTGTTGCCTTGGTTCCTGCAGTGGAGCTTGGTGGTGTGGTGGAATCCACTCCTTCTTTGTCCAAGCTCCAAAGGAGGCAGTCCGCTTAAGGATGTTCTTGCTCTGTCTGGCAGGGGCAGATCATTGGGCCCCAGTCCCTGATGCTGTCAGTGAGACTTATCTATATCTTTGTTTGTTTTTCCCAAATATGATACATTTTTACTCTTTCATAGATGATTTGTAGAGTTGGAAACTTAGTGCCTGGAGTGCAGGCATGTGCACTCTTAGACTGTATTAAACTTGAGCGTCTAACACTGTAGCAACACAGGGTATTGTATCTACTTAGACCAATCTCCTGAGGGGAAATGGCATACATTTTTTGGTGTCAGGGAACGCTGGAGGTTCAGGAACAGTGGCGTCAGAAGGGATTGTGTTCAAAGCCTTAGATATTTTTTTTATTTTTTCCCTGTCATCACTACTTTCCATTCACTTTGGTGCTTTTTACTTTCAAGTGCTCTTTTGCTTTCTACTACTGCTAGTCTTCTTCCGCTCTTCATCCATTGAAATCCTGCTTTTTATTGTCTCCTGAATTAATCACACTGTTTCTTTCTTCAGTGAAACAGCAGAGTGATTTAAAGCTCAGTCAAAACACTAAGGGATCTCTAGAATAATAATGGGTAGCAAAGTTGCTGCATGGTTGTGCTGAATCTTTGATTTCAGAAATGTGGAATATGTATTATGTGTTGGGATGACGATCAAGTTGTCTAGTTTAACACTTAGGAGACATGAGTACTAGTGAGGGATGTGGTTAGGTACCCGAGGACCCAGCTGTTGTAAAATTTAAATAGGTCAGTCAAAACTGTCTGTGAAAAGTGCAAGCCTTTGAGAGCAACCCAAATTGAGCAGTGTTTTTCATGAGAACATCTCTGGAAATATCATAAACTTTCTGTCAAATTCCAAGTCCTCGTTTTTGAAAATGTCAGATGTCTGAAGTTCTCAGTGAAAATACAGTGCTGAAGAAGAAAAAAAAAATAGGTAGAATGGTGAGTGAATGTGTTTCTATGTGTCTGTATGTCCATTCCCTATCTTGCTTTGAAAATAAGTCTGAAGTGTTGTTCTGTCCTGAAGACTTAAAAAGCAGAAAAAAAGTAAAAACTAACAAAACCCATTCGAGGTAAGCAATCACCATAAAAGATCTTAACTGCATAACTTAGTTTGCTGGAGAAATGAGTGACTAGAAACAAGGTTAGGCTTTAAGTTGTCTGATGTTTCCACTTAATTACAGGTAGCAGTACCTGTTCTGCCTTCTGTTCATACCACTGCTTCTTTCTCAAATCAGAAGACATGATTTTTGTGAATGTTGAACCTCTGTTAAATATGTGAGGTTTATAAAAATTTGCATTTTACAGATTTTTTTTTGCATCTGATGAGCTGAAATATGTGTAAAATTATTTTTACAGCTGGAAATACCTGTGAATATCCCAGATGTGCAGGTGGCTACTGATGCTGAAAGTCTTTATTGTGCATCTATTCAACCAGTAGCACAGAGGGAAGAAAAAGTAAGCACCACAACAGCTGTAAGAATGTCTTTTGTTTGTTTCATTGTTCATAGAAAACTATTTCCGTAGTCTCCTGTTGCCAAGTCTGAAGGAAACTGTGTAGCTCTTTAGACTGCTACTTGTCCCACACAGACGTGAGGCGCAGCTATGGGAAACCTATGTTAGTAAATATTGTTAGCCTATTATAACTATTAAATAAAAATTATAGTCATTTCATATAGAACTTTGATATTGTTTTTCTTTGTATTTAAGGAAACAACCATACGTGAGAATCCAGATGTGGACAAAGGTAGATATGAAACAATCTTGTTCATGTATTTGCTGTTAACTTGCTACCAATATATATACATTTTCCCCTTTCTTAAAATATGTTTCTAAAGGTGCCACCATCTTGGCTGACAGGCTCAGCTGTGTCCTGCAGTGGGTCAGCTGGGACTTTTTGTGTCCAGGGCAGCTCCCAACACCTTGCCACCTGTATCCAGTACACCATTAAAGGCAGTCGTGTTGCTGCTCAGTTTTTAACAGTAGTTTGAATTTGCTGGATAAGAATGGCTGCTTGTCTACAAGCATTTTGATCCATAAGTAAGGTCAAATTAAAAAATATGTACTTCACTTGTTGTTGGTAGTGTCAAATACTTTTTGAATATGGGTAAGTGGGTTTCTGTTTAATGTACTTTTGACTTTTAATGTGTGTGAACAACTTCACAGGAATTAACGATGGAAGCACTGAAGCTGCTATGACTTTACTTGCGATGGGTGATCCAAATTTCCAGTTAAAAACAAGCATTGAAGGTATGATCTGATTTATGGGACACAGCCTTGCTCTCATGCTTTCTGGGTCCACCTAAGGAGGGATGGAGCTGCAAAGCTCTTCTACATGCTGCTGCATAGCAGGAGGTCAAGAATCTTTTATGCTTTTAGTCCTGTTGCAATATAACACATAGTAAGTCCAGCCCATGCAGGTTGGCTGGAAAAAGGCAGGCACCCTACTGAAGACTGCCAACTGTATCACTGCTAGAAAGTTGTTCCTATGACTTGTTTTAGGAAGCACCTGTTTGAATTGATCTGGTCACATAAACTGGACAAAAGAAAGGGATCAAGCTTAAATAACTGTAGCTTTCAGTGATCTTTTCAGACCTTTAATGTGAAGCATAACCTTTTCACCTAAGTAGCTACAACCTGAAATTACCTGGGTTTTTTACAGATTTTGTGTAGCATTTGTTATCTTCTTTCATTGTCTGGATGCTAGTTTTTGTGTTCTCACTACCAAAAGTTTTTTCTTAGGACTGTATTTATCTGGGATTTGAATCTGTCTTTGGAGAATACACACTTTTGTTAAATGAGGCTTGAAGTTACATAAATTTATATACATGCCAAACCTGGATGTTTTAAATGTATTCCCATTCTGTTTATTGCTATAACCAGAACGGACACAGATGTCACCTGCTCAAGATGACTTGGATACAGCTGATGGCCTTGTAATTCACACCTACTCCAAAGAAGATAGAACTTCTAGTCAGTGTTTGCTTGCTTCAGACATGTCTGTCAAGGAATTGCTGCCTTCTGAGGATGGAAACAACATGAGTGTAGACAATCAAATGACTGGCACAAGAATAGGTGCAGAAGAATATTCAGAGATGGATGCTACAGATACCAGGTTAAATTACTACTTCATTTTCTTTAGTGAGAGAGATCCTCTGGCACTGCTTACTTTTGCTAGGTTCTTTCTGGCATTTTTATTGATTTACAAGGAGTCTTGCTTTAGTAGAGGTTTCTCAGTTTATGTGATTTAGTATGTAATCTGCAAAAATTTCTCTCATCTCTTTCTTACGACTTTCATGAGGTGTTTGTATGTATTTTTGGGGATTTATAACTAGTTTTTCTCTCATGAAATTAAGTTTACCTGGGGAGGGGGGTGGGAGAAAATAATCTGCAAACTAAGTTTTACTGGACCACTGTTCATTACCAAGGTCTTTTTCAAAAAGTTCTCTTCAGCTAATCAGACCAAGACAAATCATTTAAGTGTCACTGCTGCTGTGGTGTGTAGATCAAAGACTTAGAGCAAAGGGATGGCAAAAAAGCAGTTGGTCTTCCGTCACTGTGGTTTTTAGTGATTGGTCTTTTATAATTTCACATTTGTGAATTACGAGACAGCTTAATGGGACACTTTTCCAGAGAAACATCTCCTGGTGATCATGTATTATTTGAAAGACTATTTAACGTGTTGATTACTTGAACAAACTATGAGATTATACTCTTCGAAAAGTCATAATCCAAGATAATTTATTTTGCATCCAGTTTAATTATACTGTTAAACCAGAGCTTACTGCCATGTCATATGTATTAGATTTCTCATCTTCTGTTATTTAAACATTCCAATTTTTCTTTTTTTTTCTTCATTTATGTTGGAAATGTACTAGTTTGCAGCATACCTGTCTGTTTCAATTTGCAGATGATTTTTATTTTTATTATTCTGCTGAATAGTTTTGTCTTCTGTGCCAGTTGCAGCCTGCCTTTCAGGTCTTCATTGTCTATCTACCCCGTATCTCTTCTATCTTCTCTGCATTAACTTTCAAAAATCAAGAACTCTGTTGATGACGTTTTTCCTTTTACTTGCAGTGATAGCTCTTTGCCTGTGGTGAATAGTATGAGACTGACAGGAGGTGGACATCTGGAGCCTGAGCCAGCAACCTCTGGAATATTGAGTTCCAATGAAAACATAATGCAAGAGATACTTAATGCAAATGTACTTGTGGAACAACTAGAGAAAATTCAAACTGGTAAGCCTGTTTCTTATCTGAAGGCTCTGGAAATGGTTTATCAACAGATTCACATCTATTAATGAAATGAAGCAAAGCTTCACGTTAACAGATGATACATTGCTACTGTAGCATAGGGTTCCCATTTGTGATACAGTTTTATACATAAGTATACCTTTCAGTATAATATTAAATTAAATTTGAACAGCAGTTTTTTCTGAAGGTATTAAATTACCTGGAAAGCACTTAAATTACTGAACTGCCAATTCCAGAAATCCAGTTCAATAGTGTGTACTTTTTTTCTATTATTACTGCCTTTTCCTTCCATTGAAAGTAGAAGAGGAGATGAAAAGAACTGGTTTTCTATTCTTAAAGTAGTTGCAGAAAAGATAGTCTTCAAACTCTTAATTATCTTCATACCACTGACAAAATGCACAAGATATGAAAGGTGAGATATGTGTGTGTGCCTTATTTATATGAGAGAGAAGTATACATGTACACATCCATGTATTTGTGTCTATAAAAACATACAATAAAATTTTAATATATACCAGGTTATATGTAAAAAGTAATACAAGTATGTATATACACCCACAGACAGCAAAGACATTATTTTAATTTTTATTCTGATAAAACTTAGATCCTACAACCCTGAGGGGTGATGCAGAAATGCAGAAGGTGGAACTAGAACCAATCAGACCAGCTGCAGATGATTCTTCAGTTCTTCATGACTTCGCAACTGGAAGTATGGAACTTACCAAGCAAGTAGACAAAACGGAGAGGTAGGAAGACTCATCACTTAGTACAGACTTTATTCCTACTGTCTCTTAAAATATGCAGCTGAAGTTCAGGTGCAGTATGTAACTGTAATGGAAACAGTGTGCTCACAGACACTGTATGTTTGTACAGATAGTGTACAGTTTAGACTTCAGGTTTGTCTCCCTTGCATGTTGTGCTACCGCTTTTGGAGGTAGAACATTAACTTACATTTGCTATTTCAGAACTTTGTAATTACCTTGCTGCTTAACTGTCTTTCATGTAAGTGCAAGGAAATATTAAGGAGTTGATTCATTTAGAAATGTTAATGACCTTATAAGGCTTCTTGCGTGATTGTACTTTCAGTAGGACTGTCTTCATTAGTAGAGTTATAGACGCCCTTCCCTGAAATTCTTCATGTAGATTTGTTCAAAGGTTATGCATTCTATTTAGTACAATGTGTCGTTTTTAAAGAGGTACTTTGTTACCCTGTAATTACAAGTGATTCATATTAAATAAATTGTAACACTGAATTTAGCATTTGCACAGCTTCCTTTGGTTTCAAATTAACTAGATATATACCTTGCAGAACAGAAAAGCAGATAAGAGATGCTTGTGGAAATTCAGGAGATTTAAGACATCTAGCTCCATCACCAAACCCTGGAAAATCACACCTGGGACTAGAAGATTGTCCAAATCTAAGTTCTGTGGATGAACTTTCTGAGCAAAGTCCTTGTCCTCTTGAGCACAATATATGTACAGTCAACTTTACTCAGGTAAAGAACAATAACTTGTTTACAGTCCAGAAGTGCACAGTTTTTGAAATTCTGTAAAGAAAGAGGTTTTCAGTGCAAATGTAATCACCAGTTCTAAAGACCTGGTACTTTAGCAGGTAAATGAGACTTGCTTTTTTGCAGGGGTATATCCAAACAATCTTTCCGACAATCTTTGCAGACTCTGTTTAGAACATTTCAATAAGTGATATGCATTAGCAAAATTGTGATGAATTTTTAAGAAGTCTTGATGGAAGAATTTACCTAGGATTCATGCATCCATTCAGTGTGACTTCTTACTGTTATATTTGTTTACATTAAAACGAAGTTAAAATGTTACTGCTTGGAAGGAGCATATTCATTGTCACTTTTATTTGCTTTGTTTAAAACAAACAGCATCCTTTGTTATGCTCTTTCTCATTTATTTAAAAAAATAATTAAGAGCCTTACATACATTTTACTATATGACACACACATTTTGCATATTTTTACATATATCTATATCATTTATATCAACATCATGTATTTGTCACGGACAAACTGTATGTCTTTCACATCTATTTCTTTGTGGTGGTTTGTGTGTCTGTGTTCTAGTATAAATGAGAGTTACCTTGTTTCTTCATGAGGGAAAGGTTCATTTGCAGTTCCCTTGGGTTTTCTGGTGCTGTCTGAGATCAGTTAGCACATGGTTATGGTGGAACAGCTGATGCACAGAAACTTGTTTCCTGAGTGCAGCAGATTGATGTGTCAGCCTGGTTCCATATTAGGACAACGTGCAAGAGTGATGTGGCTCCTACAGACCTGTCAGAGAGTGTGAGAACAGGCAGCTTGCAGTAGATTATTTCTGGTTTTGGCAAAGGGACAAGCCATAGAAGGGAAGGGATAGATGAGCTGTAAAGCTTGGTGTTTTTCTTTGGCACTCAGTGGTTTGTTAAAGGTTGCAGGAATCTGCTTTCTTAGTGTCACTGAAAAATTTATTGTATGAGTCATCTCTGACAGAGTTGTGCTGTAGGAAGTATGAATTTGTTTTGACAAACCATCAATACAAACAACAAGCTGCATAAAAGTTTTATATTTCCCCAGTGTTTCTTGTCCTTCTTAGGCTAATAATCTTCAGCCTAGAACAGCTAGAAGTGAAAACTGACAAATGAAATAATGATGATGTGATTATATTTTTTGGCTCTTCAGCTTTTGACATGCTTTGTTTCTTCCTGTTTCCTAGAGTTATTTCCCAGATTTATTAAGTTTTTTTTATTTCAACTGTGTTGTTTCTAGAATGAAGCTTATACTCAGGATGCTGAACAACATTGCGTAAGCAGTACAGAAGAAACTTCAGGTATAATGTGCTATTATTCAAAGTTAGCAAAAGCCCACATTTGTGTATCTTGCAGTTACTGAAAGATGAATAAAAACCCTAACATTTTCATTTAAAAAATCAAAATTTTACTGGACATGATTAATGAATCTATTCCATTAACACAAATAATGATCCACAGCATAGTGACATTCCCCTCCCTAGCCTCTTGTCTTTACATTTCATTAACAGAAAGTAGACTTGGGAACTTTTTGAATAGTCCTTCATTAAGTTTAAATATCCGTGAAAGGGAAACTTGTTCTCTTTGGCCTGTTGTGAGCTCCTACTGCTTACCTTGTGGTAGGTATAGCAGTTTTAGAACCCTTTATGTGCCTCTGACTCACCTGTCAAAAACTGAACATGACAGAGGGAGAGAAACTGTAGTTTTCCACTGGCTTAGTGAGCTATAGTTGCTCATGAAGTTATCAAGTGAATGCTGTTGTCAGAGTTGTGTGAGTAGGAGGGCTGTGCAAGTGTGGAGCAGGAGGGAAAGAAGAAGAGAAGTGTAAAACAATCAAACTTCCTTCTTTAGCTATACTGAGTCAACAGATTAATGCCTAACTGATCAGGCGTGATGAAAGCTATGAAGGTGATGTCTGCTTTTCCCTAGAACAAATTGAAATGCGGTTGATTTGGAACCACTACTTGTCTAACATATGGGATAGTCACAGTGACAGAAGCCCAGAATACTTACTTTACATGGAAACTGCATTCCAAAGCTGCAACTCATGAGCTTGTGCAAAAGATCGGGCTAATACTTCCTCTTAGACATCTGTTGCTATGCTCTGTTATTGCAAGAATCTTGGAATGAAGCATCTTAAATCATGTTTAATTAGATAAAGAATCCAAGCAAGTTGAGGTTGGAATAACAGCTTTACATTGTTGAGAGTCATCTTAAATAATGGAGTGCCATTGTTGTTTTCCATCTTTTGAAAACTTTACAAATGTTTGTAACTTAAATTCCAACAGATGGCAGTTGGCAGTTATCTGTTAATGTCTGTTTGTTGATTAAATTATTTATATTTTTCATCTATTAAATTCAAGACTATGCTTCTCAGATCCTGTTCTGCCAATTTGCAGTGAGGGGAAAAATCTTGTCTTTACCTTCAAAAGAGCAGACATCTGCCATTTAAAGAAGTAACTCTTAATACCTGAGAGTTGCAATTAAAGACAGAGGGCCATTTGACCACCATGACACAAGTTTAATTAAACTGCAAATTGCTCTTTAATGCTAGAACACCCACTTAAAATCTTCATCATTACTAGGCATTTTTAATATTCCTCATTCTGAATGGTAATCCGGATTCCTCTGCAGTGAATAGGCACCAGGAGATGATAAAGTGTATCTCGTCTGAGAAGACAGGAAGCTTATTGTCTCAAGAACATGCCCAGTGCCTTTTTCCATAGAGAAATGAGTGCCTAAAATTTCAGTACTCCATGTAGGGAGGACATGAAGAGAACAGCATAATTTCATATTTGATTAATAGTTTTTTGTTATTTATTTCTCTGAAAAAGTTTTAGTAGTGAATGATGAGCATAGATGTCCAGAGGAAGAACAGACTTTCATTTTAACATTGGTGGAAATCCCAGCTGACTCAAAAGAGTTTGATGCATCTGCTGTGGTGGAACAAACTTCAGAACCAGTACTACCAGCCCCAATACTTATCAGCCCAATAAATGCAGGTGAAACAACTGTGACTGAAGTGGAAAGGTAAATGCTTTATTTTTTATCCAAGTGAAACACTTACTGTGTACCTTGATTGTTCTCTGAATAGGCAGTACAGATTGTAACTTCTCAAAAGATGAAATGCAAGAGGAAGTAATTTTGACAAACTGGTTAGAGAATTGAGAAAGTAAAAAGGGCTCTAATCACATTTGAGAAATAGTCTATAGGTGTTTTAAATTTAGTGGTTTTGTTAGCTGGGATTTTGATGTCACCTTAATTCTGACTTACCATATAGAGTAAGTTTTCCTTTTCAGCAGAAGTCTTTTGTGCAGCTTGAGCCTTATTTTGCCTTATGGATACTTATAATGCAAAGCAATTGGAATTAAAAAATCTGACTCTGTTTGTATTTTTACAGTACTTTAACAGTTTTGTAGAGTAGCTGTTTATTAATTGCTCTTCCAGATTTTTCAGGTAGATGGCCTACTGGAAAACATGATAAACAGTAGATGCAAATTCTTATATCAATGTCTTTAGTTTGCTCTGTTCAAAAGACAGACAAGATGAAAACATAAACTAATTAATTGCTCAAAAGAATAATAGCTGGTTTGTCTACTGCAATCCAAAAGGGTTTTAATTTCTTTTATGAAGAGTACCTCTCAATGCAGTGTAACAAAATTCTTATGTCAATGGTACAGTTGAGCTAAATCTCTTAGTTTGGGAGAAAAAAAAATCAAAGGAAAAAAGAAGAATGGAATTCTGAAGAATGAAATTGTTGCAAAGTAGTAAAAAAAACCAAACCCTAATACTATGCTAATGTAAGTTCTCAAATCATAACTAGAGATGTGATGCAATTCCACATAATTGTGGAGAATCTTGCCCTGTGATATCAGATGCTAATATCATTCCTTTATTGAAAGGATTGGTCTTTGAATGAATGTTGGCTACACAGTGTAATAATTCTAACTCCTGTGGAGCTACTGATGATAAACAGAATTGCTGACAGGCAGATTTAGAGTCCATGTTCTGTCTCACTGTTCCTGCACTGCTTTACCCTATTTTCCTAGTCTCTGCTGCTTCTCTGTATGTCTTATGTATGTCTGTATGTCTTTTGAGATCATACAGATAAATAATAATAATAATAAATAAATAACTGTGCAGATAAATAATACTGTGTTTTAGCATTTTCTAGGGCAGTTAATAAGTCGTCATATTTTTGCATTGTATGAAAAGACCAAGTGGAGTTCAAATAGAGCAGTTAAAGTAACTAGATTCAATTATGACTAGAAAAACTAACTCCAGATAGCACAATAAAATGCTTCTTGGTTGTATATGGTACATTTGAAGTTAATATTGACATTAAGCAAGAAAGAGTGTCACCATAGATTCATGTGTAATTTCTATACAGAAACCTTATACGAAGTAAATTTTGGCTTCTTGTACTGTCACAATAATGACTTTATGTATATAAACAGTATCGGATCCTTGACAACTGCAGCTGGTGAAGTTGCTGCACCTTCAAACAGCAGTGTGGAAACCAAACAACTAGAGAGTATGATAGACCCTGTTCCAAAGTTGCAGACAGCTCAAAAACGGTCAGCTGCTGAGCTTGAAGAGAATGATTTTCCTCCTTCCAAGAAAAGTCCATCTACTGTTGCAGTGGAAGATAACCTGGAAACCACTTACAAGGTGAGATCATAATTTGGTGAGGTTTTTATGCATGGGTATATGCATAACACATAATAGAGCATTTTAATTACATTTTTTTAATGGTGTCACTTGCTTAAATATGTACTGCCTATACAACTTAGTAGGAATATCAACATCTATAGATTGCTTTTAATTTTTAAATCTACAACAGGTTTTGGGTGTTCATTTATTCAGTATTAGGGTTTTTTGAGAATCTGTAGGCTCATGTTTTTCTGATTAGACTTCCTAGTAGACAGACTGGTAATATGTCTTACTTGGTTCATTCTGCACCACCCTTACAACAATGGCATTGCAGGAGGGGAAACTCTGGAGGTATATTGGATGACTGGCAGGCTGTCTAGGTTCACTGAATGATGTTTTGAATCTGCATTGTGTCTGTTACATGAAAAAGCTGTTAGATAGATGTTTTCCTATTGATTCTTAACATAGCAGGGACTAGTTTAAAAGAGCAATCAGCCAGTGAAAACAAGCCACCATCTTTCCAGCTTCCTTCTGTGCTTTTTACAATATGGCCAAACTTGTGGCAGTGACTACCGTTGATCTTTGTAAGTGGGCTAAGATTGTGTAGTGTACTTTGGTGTAGAAATGGGTGGTAATTCCCCATGATTTAGAGAGCTTTTCTAGGAAGGGGTGGATAACAGTCTTCTTCCTCTTTGATCTCTTATCTCAATATCCTTGTCTTGAGTAATTTGTCACAAGAACACCTTGAAAAGCCTGCTCAGGAAATGAGTTAAGTGATGAATGATGCTGCACTGTCTCCTGTATCAGTTCTGCTCTTAGAATTGTCCATGTGTGATACAAGTTCATCAACTTCATTGTCTCTTCTGTACTGAGAGCAATAACTTTTTTTTTTCTTTTTCAAATACAGGGTTATTCAATTAAATCCACAGATGTGCCAGTGGTAACTTTTGGTAGGTACACCTAAACTTGTAAACCAAAGTATAATGAACATAAAGACATCACAACTTATATACTGGTTGTCAAGTTTAAAGAGTTCTGTCTGAGGCCATCTAATATAAAAGTAGAAACCAATTTTCCTGGTGCTACACCAATACCACCATTCCCTGCTTTCTGCTATAAACTAGGTGTGCCGGATTTACATAAATGTTGTTAATTTAATAATAGTTCTAAAAGTATTGCTGTAGCTAGTTTTTTGGTGAAATTTGAGAGGCTTTTTTTACTAAACGTGTTACCTTCTCTAAAGCAAGTACCTCCATCTGTTAAAGAGCACTAATAATCAAAAATATTAACCGGCATTTTAACCACACTATGCCAAAGTAATTTATTTTGTTATGCATTTGTACTAAAAAAGTATGTAATTGTTTGGGAGCTTAATCTGCCTCTGAAGAAACACAGAAAAAGCAGAATTGCTGACAATGCAATCTTCATTGATCTGAGCCTATGAAGGGCTTGGTGAACTGTAATTTTGGCCCTGCAAAAGACTTCTAAGGGAAGTTGTAGAAGCTTAAACAGCTCGATGACTAAATTCTATAATCATCTACAGTCTACAGTCTATAGCTGTAAAGGATGAGAGGGGAAAGAGTGTGCTGTAAAATTTAAAACCACACTTCTACCAGCTTTTCCCCATAACATCTGTATGATCTTACAGCTTTTAAAAGTAGACTGTGAACTTTTATTTCATAGTGGTGACATATGAAAATAAATGGACAAATAAGACTAGACAAAACTCCAGCCCTTCTGTTGTAATTCAGCCCTTCTGGTGCAAGTCATTTTAATATCATGCATTTTTTGGGCTCTTGTGTTATCAGTGAAGTCTTTGACTCTCAACTCCTTTTACAGGGAATCCTTTTCAAAAACCAGAGTCTTCAGCAGAGGTAAAAGTACTTGCTTCTGTATTGGTGTCTGAGTCTTTGTCACAACTGGCTGAGAGAAGCCAGCTTGAGACTTCAGAGAGCTTAGGGAAAGCACCACTTGAGAATCCAGAATCCAAAAAAGAAGAGGAGGTTATGTCTAGATTAACCTCTAACAGAAAAGCAGAAATAAGCGGACAAGGAAAGCAGGAGAATGTGCATGAATCTGCACAGTTGGAACATACTGGAAGCCTGGCATCATCTTCAAAAACTCCATTATTCAGGTATGCAGTAAGTGCAATAACGTTTTGTCAGCTTGTTCTGTAAAAAAAGATCATGTTTCTAAGTTGACTTTTTTTCAGTACCATTGTTTGTGACCTGTGTGGCTAAGAGTCACAGTGTCTATACTCTCCTGCAAATCAGAAAGGATCAAACTGTCTGCTTTGAAATTTGCGTTATTTTACTCATTGAATGAGTAGATCAACCGGAGGGGCACTAGTGATGTATTGTGTCTATTTGGACATGATAGATACCTCTTGTCAGGCAGACATCCTTTGGCTGTGATAGGAATTTAGGATAATTTATTGTTTTCCATAGGTAAGTCTTATGTTTTGAGATATATACCCATCCACTTGTTTTGATCTTTGTCCTGACAGTAAGATCTGTTACTGGTAGAGTACTGAGCACATTGAATTTTTTGGACTAACTTAAGTCATTTCCCCAAAGGAGTTCCAGTCTTGGCAGCTCACAGGATATTCCAACCTATCTGTTGACTTGATTATTTAGATATACTTTTCTGTACTGTTTGTTTAAATGTTTTGGGTTCCTGCTTTCTGTTGCTCTTGTGCTCAATTATTTTGATTGCTATGCTCCACTGGCCTCTTTAAGCCATCATTTACTTTTTCATTATGCTTGTGTGAGTACCAATACTGGCTGTTTATGCTTGGAGCATCCACAGCAATTGGGTAGTGCATTGGATAGCATTAACATCAGAATCCTTGCCTTGAAGTTTACTTTCTAATTTGTAAACTCTTAACAATATGAAAAGCTAATGGTTTGTGTACCTCCCTCAGTGCCATGACTTCCATAAGCTCACTGGTCTGGGTTTGATGCTTTAAGTAGGCTAAAACCCTGCAGCAGGTAGTCTCCTGTAGCCTCATCCTTGGGGATCAGGTTTCTTTTCCCATTGATTACATGAAGGATGCTCAGAATTTTCTGTTTGTTCTTCAGAAGTGTGTCTCTATCCTTCTCTGAACCACTTCTTTGAAGTTGGGTAGCCTGTTATGGGCTATGGATTAGCAGCAAATAATAGGTTCCTGTTCTCAGCATTAAAAATTGTCAAGAGTCTCTGTGACTGTTCAAAAAAACTCTTGTACCAGAATACTCAGTAATATGAAAGCCTTTCTCAGAATGACTTTTTGGTTATTTCCCTAGAATTTTCATTGGTCCTGTAGGTATGTGTTTGTTTCCTGTGTAATGAGTTGCATTCCTGCAATACTGTTTACATCTTCCTTTTATGGAACAATCCTATGACATCCTGACTATATTTGTTTTGAACAGGGGTGGACGAAAACCATTGGGATTTTTATCTTTAATTTGCAAAAAAAGTAATTCTGAATCTGCAGAAGATGCCAAAGGGAATAGAGGGAAGATCCAAAAGCCTCGAATTGTGACTCCAAAACGAAGTCTAAAGAAACCCACTCCATCCACTAAAGACAGGGAATCTTGTTCCTTTCCTCCTACTTCATCATCTGCAGAACATGAACATGTAGCTGCTGATGCTGCAGTTATGGTATGAGTTTACTTTTGAACACCCATGCATTTCTGAGGTGTGAAGAATTAGTTGTTTCTGGAGTCGGTAGATGGGCATGTAGCATTCATGTTTTGAGAGTGTTATCTGCTCCATTTGACAAATTCGGACTTGTGCATGTATAGGAGACTTGTAGGGGAGCTAAGTTGATTTTTCTCTGCATGGATATCTATTAGTTTCTCATTTTCAGTAAACTCTGATTTTTTTTCCTTTGGTCAAAACTTCCTAGATAAATAAAATACCCGTACAAAAAGCTCACATACATATATATGTAAATAGTTTTACACATACACACCAATGAAGACTGTTAAGAGCAACCTTTTCTTGTTTTAGCAGGTTCCAAGTAACAACTCATGTGAGAAGCCACCTCTCTGTGCTAAAGATCAAGAGAAGGAAGGAGAGCCGACCAAAATCTCTGAGTACTTTTTCAGTGACATCTTTATGGAAGTGGATGATTCAGAATAGCAAATGGGTTTTATAAAAACCTAGGACCACAGAATATACTACAACAAGAAAAGAGTATTTTGAAAGTTAAAATTTTTTCTGATATTCATTATGCCACAGTAACTGTCAGCCAGTAATAACAGTACTCTTGTTAATTAATATCACGAAGATGAAATGGATTCCTTCTGAAGCAACCCAGGCACTTCGAAAATGCTGACATAGTCTAAACCACTACAGTGATGTCATTGGACCAGACTACCGACTGCTGGCTTATGGTTTCACTTGTTGATAGTGAGTGCATGACTATCCTACAGAAAAGTGCGATGAAATAATGTTTAATCTTGTAACAAGTATCCTTTTCCATTTTAATGCGAAAGCTTTTTGGTACTGACTATTCAAGTTCTTTACTTCTTTTTGTGAAGTATGTTACGTTAGAAGGAGGAATGAGCCTTTTGGGTATAATGTAATCTCTGAAGATCAGAATGCAAATACTGGAAGTAGTGTAGTAAATACATATGTACATATGGTAAGCACTGCAGGTATTTTTATTAGAATCTCCAAATTACATATTTTTATAAGAGTTTTTTAACCACATAGTTTAAAAGATCCAAACCTGAAAAGCCCAATACAACTGGTTCCTTAAAAAAGTGTTGAAAACTTAAAAACACAATTTACTAAAAGATGATAGTAAGGTAATGTTTGCAACTTTTTTTATCACTGGGAGGAAGAGATTGATGTTTCCTAGTGTAAACACTAATTTTCTTCTAAATTGAAAAACAAAGCTATAGATACAATTTCTTTTCCTTGTTTTTACATGTAGGTGTCTGTATATATGCTGACTTCCTTGTTTTCCCTTGTGCAAAGTAGCACAAAGAGGATTTAAACCATGACTCTACAGTGTCGCTGTTTTGAGGATTTGCTGCTTTGAAGCAGTTGAATTAAAAGGGTTTTCTCATGTCGCATGTCTGCTTGTACTATAACTTGTTATAAAATTCTGGTGTAGCTTTAGATTTTAGTCTAAGTTTTCACTTACCTCATCAAGAAATTTGTCTTGATAAGGTAATTATGTTTTATCCACTCTCAAAGACGGGTGGACACTGAAAGATTCAATATTTAGTCTGAAACTCCTGCTAGCACAAGCTTGAGTAGTCTCAAAATTTTTCCCATTACCTAATACTTGCAGGTACTTTTGCAAAACAATTTATTATGAAGGTGAAACTGATGTCTAAATGGTATTGTTAATGCTCTCAAGAAATCTGTCATCAGGTTTGGACAGGGTAATCTTTTAGTGGCAGGTAAATAATATAAATATGTAGTAAATTTTTAAATAGTTGATGAAGTTTGAGAATGTTTTTCTTTTCAGAAGTTATTGGCAAGGCTTCTGAAGGAACCTTTAAAATTTTGTCAGTGAGGAGAAATACAGAAAAAAGCTAGTTACTGCAAATTGGTTAGCTGGCCTCTGCCAGTGAAATGTCACTAGCAGCAGTATTCCTTGAGGTGATGGAAAAGGGACTAGTGGTCCCAGTGTAGCGTAACTTACTTGAAAGCATCTGATCAACCCACCTTACCCCCCAAAAAACCCTCTAAAACACCAACAACAGTTTCTGTTCAGATGGTATCTTGTGCTTTGCCTAATCCGTTTAACTTGAAATGTTTATCTAAATATTGTTTTACTGTAAACATTATGAAAGAGCCTAATGTATACATGTAACTCTTATGTATTGTATATCTTGTAGATATTAAGTATGCAAGTGTTTACTTCCTGATATGTGTGGCATGTTTATATCACTTGCACTCATAGAACCTAAAAATAGATTCTTGAGAAGTGGCTATGAAATAATTGCTGTGAGTACCTTCTGAGTGAGTTCTGAGGGGATAATCATTCTACATCGAGTAGCATACATTTTAGCTTACATTCATGTTACAAGGGGAAAAAAATCAACTACTTCATTACTAAGATTTATGGTGCCTTATCTGCATTGTTAATTGGGGCTATGCTTTCTTTTTCCTTGCAGCAAATTACATGCACTTTCATAGAGGATTTTTTTTTAAAGAACAAATTTAATTGGAAGATAAATAAGGCAATTTTGTGTTCTGTTTTGTGTATGGAAGTTTTATAATGATGAAGGATGTTAGAAAATATCGTTGAAATCTCAATACGTATGAGTAGCATTTTTACAAAGATGTGGCATAAAACTGCTTTGCTTAGATTTGTCTTGACACCCTGTATCATCATATATAAGCTTTCTGTGTCAAAGGAAGTAGTTCTATTCTGTATGTAAATTATGTGAATAAATTATTTTCTTTTACCTGTGTTTCCGTTTCTTAAAGTATCAGCTGCAGTTTTTAAGTACTTGGAGGTACACTAAGCTAACAAAAGCGTGAACTGAAGGAAAGGCTGAAGTTTGGGCTGCAGCACTGGAGTGCACACATACCTGCTGGTACAGCGGTAACAGGCTGAGCATGGTTCAACAGAGGGGTTGTCATTGTACCCTGGTTTTGTTTTAGAATAGAGCTTAGTTTACTCGGTGTCAGACTCCCCGGTGTTACCACTCTCTAAAGCCAAGGGCCATGACGTCAAACAAAGTAAAACTGGAGTGCTGAAGAACAGCAAAGTTTTCAAGAAAGGGAGAAACTCCGCCAAAGATCGTTTGGGTTTTAAAAACATCTGTCCCTATTACTGTATGACAAGTTTCTAAGAACGGCAAGGGCCCTCCTAGGCTGCACAAGCAAGTAATTTTGCGTGAAAAGTGAGGCGTCCCAAACACGATTCTTCCGCAGGGCGTTCTACATTCTGAACTTGTCGGGGAGCGGGCCAGGACTCGGCGGCCGCGGCCGGCCCCGCTGTGCCCATTGGCTGCGCCGGGG
>VZTZ01045558.1:138331-270838 GCA_013400955.1 Drymodes brunneopygia | reverse complement strand
CTCCTGGATGAAGGGCCCTTGCATGTCCTGGGGGCCGTTTCCTGTGACAGTCTCCCATCCTCTGCCTCCCCAACCATAAACAACCCAGCCCACCCAAGGGAAACCTTTTGTGTTTCTTTCCTACTCTCCTTTAATTACCATAAAACTTTGTGTTCCTGACCAAGTGTTACATAGCTCAGCTGTTAACTCCCATTCCAGAGGTCAATGCTTTCTGGGGAGCATAGAAAACCACAAATGAAGATTAACTAAAAATATATATACATATATATATATATAATTTTTTCCTTAGAGATGGAAACTGTTCAAGCAAACAATAAAACTTTCAAAAAAGAAAAAGTGTTTGGACAGTTCGCAGATGTTATTGAAATAACCAATCAAAGAATCACACTTTTCTATTAAAAAGAAAAATGTTTATTTTGTGAGAGGACTTCTAATGCAGCTCCAGTCAAGAAGAGGACTTTGTATCAAAGCTGCATCTGTAAGCCCAGCACTGAAGACTCTTGTCATTACCCTGTGTAATAATTTTCCTGAAGTCTGGAACTAATTTTTTGAGAAATTTTTTTTCTCGATACTTTGTGTTTCTAATACTGTATTCTTGACTGTGTAAATACAACCAGGCTGTAAATAAATGCAGATGTAGATACCTTCTAGAAAAAAAAAGCAAACAGACAGAAATGACCATGTGTAGCCTTCAGTGAGACAAATAAAAGAATATTTTGTGTTTAAATAGTGCATTCCTTTTTTTTCTGTGAAAATGTTGAGTTTCTTCACTCCACCTGTTTGGTCCTTGCATGAGAGATGGACCTGGCAAAGAAGATGACCAAAATGTCTCTCCACTCCTCAGATTTGCACCCAAAGGTACATTCTCCACCTGTACCTGGGGTATGGGATTGCAAGTGCCCCAAGGCATTGCCAATCCAGGAGGTGATGCTTAGGACTCAGAGCCTCTCTGAGACACTGGGGGAGCCCCCATTCCAGCAGAAAGGTAAGCAAACTGAGAAACTACACTGTGCATTTCAAAACCAAGATACCATTAGATTTAGTGATATGTCCAGCAGAAACCTGTGCATCTGATCCTCATTCATGCAGAGGGAGAAGAGAAGCTGCTGCAGCACGTGCCACAGTGATCCAGGAAAACCCTCATGATTTTTGATATCCCCTGGTCCAGCCCCACTGGCAGCTTGTTCTGATGCTTCAGGAAAAAATCCAGGGTAACTTCAGAAAACAGGGGCTGAAAACATGTGAGTTCAGAAAATGTATGTTGAGGGAAGTATTCCTGTGTGGTCCTTGGGGACAACCCAATGGGAAGATGAAGCACAGGACTGGGTAGGGATCACTGGAGGAGGAACAGGGAGTTGCTGTCCAGGTTTACTGCCTGAGAATGGCTCTGTTCTCCAAAACCACGTGGAATTGGGTCTTTTAGAATGAAAGTAGAGTCCAGTGTTGCTGTGTGGAATCCCTCTCCTCTAGAGGTAGATGGCTGTGATAGGGGAAATAAGCAGCACCTCTCTTCCTCCCTTGATGCCAGGCAGAGCCACTGGGACCAGCTGAGGCCTCTTTGCAGGTCTTGAGCAAGGTGAGAGGAGTCCAGCTGCTGGTGGACACTGATGCCTGAAAGGTTTCCCTAAGATTTCTACCTTTCCTTGACCATTCCTTGTGGGATGCTATCCTCTCCACCAATGTGCATTTTCTTTCAGGGCCCTGTTCCTCAGCCTTCAGTTTCCAACCACCAGATCTGGTGCAGCTCCTCGAGCCATCCTGCAAAGCAAATGTGCTCTTGGCACCAACCCGTGTCCCGTCTTTGCTCTCCATGTGCTATGCCAAGCAGGATGGACTCCTTCAGCCTCACAGCACAAAGACTACTTTCCAGCTGCTGGATAGTTTCAGTTTTTACATTCTCTGGCCTGTTTGGCCACCTTACCTTCAGCAGGACAGTTCTACTCACCTTGTGCACAAGGCAGGGTCTTGATCCTATGCTCATCAGAGATTTTCATCTCCAAGAAAGGTGTTGGCCCCTTCTTTTTTGCCCTAAAAAGTGGCTACTGAGATAACTACACAGCAACCCTGACGTCTTCCCCGGAGCCTCTGGTTTCCCACGGGTCTGGTCTGGTCTCTTTTCTCCAAGTCAGATGCATTAGTTTGCATCAGGCTGTTACTCATGTGCCTTTTCCCAGGCTGTGCTTAGCCAGGGAATTCAGATCACCCTGCAATGGTGACCTGCCACCCCCAGTACCCGCCATCCCTCACTTCCTGTGCCACCTGCAGTTTATCATCAGAAAAGACCCTGCCTTAAATCACTGATAATTGTATTGAAATGCACTGGACCAAGGACTAATCCCCCAGGGTAGCCAAGGAAACAGCAACATTTCAAGTCGTCGGTGAACCGGGTTTGTCTCTGCCTCATGTGGCCGTGCCAGATAAGACCAATGTTTTAATCACAATATTATGGGTAGTAAATCAAGTGCTTTTGGGAGAGCCACCCTGCCATGCCAGGCCAATAGGCCAGGGCAGACTTATCACATCATGTCTTTAATAGGGGCTACAGCCTGAGGACTCTGGCTTATCTTTCAGAATGCTACAAGGAGACTCTCCTTTCTTTAAGGTGCAAGCACAGAACAAGATTATCCTGCATTCCCACAGGAAAGCAACTAAAGCCTCAACCATGGAACACATCTCATATATAGTTGAAAAGTATAAAACCAAAGAATGGTGATTATATTTGGCAGGGAGAAATGAACACTCAGTGTGCCATCGTGTGGGTCATCCCTCCAGGAGTAAGTGCTCCAGCCTCACGATGCTTCTCAGGGCCAAAATTGTGCCCCTGCCTGGCTGGCACAGCACATCCCATCACATCACACAGCTCACCTGAATATCGGTCCCTCCAGGACTGTTCAGGTCTGCAGGTGTGCGTTGTGAGGTGGTGCCTGTGCCCATGCAGTGATGAGACAGTGTGGGCAGGTAGATCCCAGCTGCAGTGCCCTCCCTCCCCTGCCCTCACAGCGTGGACAGGGCACTGCTGCACCTCCAGCCTGGGCAAAGTCCAGGGCTGCAATCCAATCCTCCGAATGCCTTTGACTCTCCTGCACAAAGGTGTAGATTCAAGATACAGAAAAGCTGAGCTGCTCCTGAGAGCAGGGACAGAGACTCTTCTGCAAAGAGTGATTTGGTTTAAAAAATTATCTGGTTGTTAATGCATCCCTTTGACACAACTGAGCTCAGCCTTTGTCAAATCATGGCAGTTCTGGTTTGAAAGTGTCATATTTAGGTGGTGATCCTTTGCAGAGAATTTTCCAGGGCAAAGGAGCTCCTTTAAATGCAGCCTGCTGAAATGACAGTCCAGGCAGGGAACCTCATGAATTATTGTGATTTGGATGTTTTAAAAGCATTTCTCAGGTTCTGTCTAAAAAGCTGCTCCAACCACCAACCCACTACATGAACCGCAAGCTTCGACACCTCCTTCTCCTCCAGCATAATGTTTGTAAAGCCACAAGCCTTCCTAAGCCCAGCCAGCACATCCTTGTCAGGACTTACTCAGAGAAGGATGGCAAGGAATACAGGAACAGGGTAAGCACTGCATCCTTACCGTTCACAGCACAGCATGCTTGGGCTTAAAACCAACTCATCTCCCACTCTCTGAATTAAATGAAACAGAACCACAGGCAAAACACAGCTCTGAGCTTGGACTTCAACCTGCTGCATTACTCAGTCTGCTTGAGCATCTCCTAGTCTCTCTCTCAAGACACAGAGTGGAGGCTTTTAACCCAAAGCTCAGAAAGTATTTTTTTACCCCAGGGTTTCTCAGGCAGGAGTCAGTGGGCAGATCATTACAGTGAGTTTATTCAGCAAAGTCACACCACCAGTGAGATGCTGGAAGCCGGTGGGACCACACTATGGCTTTGATTTCTGCCTCCAAGAGCAGATGAGAGGGATCTGTTGCTATGCTGTTATTTTCCATCCAGAAGACACTCGTGTCCTCCAGCAGTTTTACACAACTAGACCTCACCATAGAATCACAGAATCTTTTAGGTTGGAAAAGCCCTTCTAGACCATTGAGTCCACCACTAAACCATGTCCCCAAGTGCCACACCTTCACATCTCTTGAATCCTTTCAGGGATGCTTACTCCATCACTTCCCTGGGCAGTTGGTTCCATTGCCTGCCAAGCCTTTTGATGAAGAATTTTTGGTGAACTGCCTTGCAGCAGTGACAGTTTTGGACCATTGCAGGAATGCTGTTCGTACTCCTCAGGCTCTGGTGCTGGCTCAGGAAAAGGAGCTGTCAGCCAGCCAGCAGCAGCAAGGAGGGAAGTTCAAGAAACAAGGTGGATAAGGAGGAGCATGAAGAAAAATCCAATGTCGCACTGCACATGTGTGGAATGTTACCCAGTGGATCTCAGCATGCCTGAGTTTTGGTCCAGGAGCCTGAAATGGCAGCTGTAAGAGGCTAGAGTGTTCTGTCTGTCATTTTGGACATGTGCTGCACTAAATCTAGGGCCCTCTTCTGCTCATTCTTGCCTCTTCTGTTCATTCTTGCTTGGGTCAGCTCTGCTTTGGGTCAAATAGCTGGGGCAAGAGGATACTGTGCATGCCATGGCTCTGCCTCTCCTCCACACCCTCCCCAGGGCTCACTTGCCTCTGAATAGCACACCAGAAAAACACACCTCCACATTTGACAGGGCAGCACCAAGGGAGGTGTCCTGCATGCCTATGGCTTTGGGAAGATCAGGGTTTCATACCTGCACAGCACACAGACACAGCAAGGTGTGCTGCTCACAGCCCACAGCTGAAAGGGAGCTGTAAATTCACACCGAAATATCTCTGCATATAGAAATAAGTGTGGCTTTTTCAGAGGAGCAGCCTCAAGATGGATTTTCGTGTACTTATATGCATTCAGGAGATTCTCCATCCCTTCCTGCTCTCCCCCCCATTGTCACAAAGACACTCTCCCATCCCTGCTCTCCTCCCTGCAGGTGCACTTTGAGCGAGCAAAGCACCGTGTGATTGCTCCATGCCCTACATCCCCGGGTCTTGTCATCTGGCAGCTTTTCTAAACACTGCTTTCTTCCTCTCAGCAATTCTGTGGGGACCTTGAGAAATGACTGCAGCAAACATGCCCTGGCACTTCAAAGTTGGAGGGCTGACTACTACTTGTCTTTTTTTTTCCCTACATTTCTCTCACATGTCTAACAACGCCATCTGTACTGGCACAAGCTCTGGCTCTGGCCTTGAACCTGTGCAAGAGAGTGATCTGGGTCCAAGGATGTTTTCTGTGATCAAGCAGGGAAAGGCAGAGACCTCTATGAAAACCCTTGGGAAGACATAAAAAGCAGTTTTTACATTTTGCAGCATAAAACTACTTAGAGATGGTCAAATTCTTCCTCCTAAATTTCATTTTCTAGCTCAAACATGTAGAAGAAGAACCCACTGCCACACACTCCTGTACAACCAACAGAGAACAAGTGATTGAGGTCTTAGTGGGCTGGTGACTGGTTGTGTCTTCTGGCCATCTCCCTGTCCACGGGACCAGCATCCTCAGGAAAGTGGATGAACTGGCTTTACAGTAAAATAAAGTCAGCTGAACTTGGTGGAGAAAATCAAACTCAACCCAGCCTTTTTGAACTCAGGCTTTTCCTCTTCATCTTTTCTTTTCCACTCCCGGAATAAGAAACTAAATGCTCCCCAGCATCCTAGCAGGAAACAGGCTGTGAGAAACTCAGCTCCTAAACCAGCCAACAGGATGGAATTGCAAAGCCAAAAATGTCTTTCATAAAGGTACTCATTCAGGAGTGGGCTGAAGTACCCATTTCATCTGGGACTGCAATGAGCATTAGAGCCCCACTTGTACTTGCTCAGACACTTCTGTCTCACTTCTTCCTTTTTCTTTTCTCCAGCTCTGGCTGCTGCCAACCTCCTTCCCCTGATCCCAGTGTCTGTGACCTTCCAGTGCCCCATTAACCCTCACTTTACACCCGTCTGTGGATTTCTCAAAGGCAGGAGCCCTCAAAACAGTATGCCAATCCCATATTTAGAATATTTATTTCTTTTCTTTCCTGACAAGACCTCCTTCCTTGTGTGTTCAGACCTCATTCCAGCTTGTTTTCCTTCTTTTTGCATTCTGCAGTGGGTTTATGCCTCTCCAGGCACACAGAGGACTGGAGTCCAGCTGTGACATTATCAGGCTGGCCATGCTATGTGGCCTTAGAGCCACATCCAGCACTTGACTTAACCACAGCAGCTGCACCTAAAACACCCCCAGAAAGGCTGGCTTGCAGCACAGCCTCTATTGCTTTTAGACAGCTCCTGTGCCAGCTGCCATCCAAATCCCTGGACTGATGAAATGTTAATGGTTGGTAATTTCCAAGGCTTGCAGCAGAAGAAAGAGGCTGGACGGGGCGACCTCCCGTGTCCACGCTGATGAGCTGAATTTTAGCCTCCTATTTTCAGTCCCTTCCTGGTGAGGTGGCTGCTCTGCTGAAAAAAGCAGAGGAGAAAGGAGGTCAGACAGAACTGTGAGGCAGGGTTTGGACTTTTTACTGAACAGTGGTAAAAAGCTCACACAAAACCTTTACCTCTGTGCAGAATGATTTGGCCATGTTTTAAAAATTTTTAGTCTTTTACCACAAGTCAATCTTTTTAAGGAAAAGGCTGTTATAGAAAAAGGATTTTTTAAAATGTCACTTAAATATGTAAATACACTCACTTTCAACAATCCATAAAGGAAAAAGTCATGTTTTGATATTCCCAAAGTTGTCCTGCAAATTCTTACTGAATCTATTCAAACATAACTCAAACTCACAAAACATTTTGGTTGTCCTACACATCACTTTGACAAAAATGTTTTTGCTTCAAACACCATGGTTGTTACCTGTCAGCTTGTATGTAAGGGGGATAAAATAAGAGGTTTAGAGCAATCATTTCCCCTTTAACATCTTCTTCTCTTAAAAGAAAATCTTGAGGTATTTGTCAACCTAACTATTGATATTTGCTCTGCCAATGGATCAAACTTCCCAGATAATAAAAGGAAATAAAATCAAAATATATGAAGGCTATGGATAAATCTCCTTTTTAGAAAATAATTGAAATCCAAAAAATAATATTGCTGAAGCCTGCAGAAAATGTCCAGTACTCCAATTATTGGAGATAAATTCTACATAGCCTGTATATTTTTTTGAATATGAGTTTATTTTGACATGATCTATGCATTTTCAGCTATTGGAAAGGAGAAAAAAAAACATTCCCAAGGCCATTCAAGATAAGCTATAGTTTCCTATCTCTTTTGAAGGAAAATACCAATGAAACTTCTTCCAGTTATTCCCCATCTTCCTCTGGTCTCTTCTTATTAGTCTTATCATTTTAGTGCCTCCTTTGATATATAATCCCTTTTATGTTGTGCAATGATAAATCAAAATAAAGTGCACCACTGAGTGATTTTATTGTTATTAAAAGGTCAGCGGTAAGAGGGCTGCGTCCTATCACATATCCTAGAGAATTAACGGGAGGTGCATGAAAAAAAAAGGAGGCACCGTGCTTCTTGAATATGTTTAAAAGCTACAGCATCCCTACAGCTGGGCTTTCTGATGAATCTTGCAACACAGCGTGGCCCAGGCTGCAAAGGCTGCAAGAAACACGTCCCTGTCCTTTGGAGGGGGCTGCAAATGTCATCCCTGGCTAATGGGAACGCTGAATTAGTAACGAGGTCTGCTCGTGTAGAAGGGGATGTGTCCCCACGGCCTTCCCAGTGATCATCACACACAGCCAGAGTCTGCATTATCCCCACCACAGCCCCCTGCTGCCCTGTCCTGCTCCCATGGCAGCCAGGGGATGCTGGGGATGCCTCAGGAAGGGTTGTTTTGGGACATTAAAACCTTCTTCAGAAGGCTCATCACCCCCTTTCTCACATGGCAATGACGTCTGGAAGATGCATTTATTTAGCATTTATTAAGGACCTGTCAATAAGCTCTTCCCAAAAAGTGTATTTAAAATACATCACTGAGCCTTTTCCCATCACTTGCATGAATGCAACAGCCTGATCCTGCAAGAGCTTAGCGTGATGCCCAGGAGAACATCCCTCAGAGTATCAGATTTTATTCCTCTCTGTATTTCAGGAGCAACAATCTGAACTCTGCCAGGTCAGGGCAGAAGGTGTCCAGCAGCAGCTGAAGACAAAAATGGAAGGTAAGAAAATGCACAAGAGGCAACACGGAAGGGAATATGGAAAATGTGTGGTTCCTGACTACCTAAGAAAAAGGTTGATGAAATGCTCCCTCATAGTGGGGATTGGCAAAAAAAAGGGGTTGGATTTCCCCCCCTGCAGTTGCAACTTGCTCATTTTGGAAAAATTTCTAAAAATAGCAAAGAAGAATTAAGTTGCTCACGATTGTACATTTTCAGTTTTTTAGCCAGCTTGTTTAAAAAAAAAATTGCTCTCAGTTTGGATGGAAGAGCTCACCAGAAATCAATAACCAGACACAAACGCTGACAGAATTAACTGCTGAAGCCCAGGCAGCAACAGGCAAGTCAGAACCCCCAAATCCCTGAGTGCACTGGGGAGCATGGCACGGGCTCAGACCTCCTGTCCAACCAATCTGAGCAGCAAGAGGTCATTGACCACCCCTGCCTCTCCCCTTGCTCTGCCTGATTTCTGTAGCAAACCAGCTGCCAGATGTGCACATACCCAGCAGATCTCCTGCCTAGGACTGGCCTCCAGAAACTGCCCAATTTTCAGTGACTTTGCCTCGTTCTCCTGTCCTCTGCCACCAGACGTGGTGCACAGAGCTCCAGGAGCTCAGTGTTGTGCAGAGAGGTTCGTGCTGGCCTCCGAAGGGTGGGGATGTCATGTGCAAGCACGGCAAGCAGAGGAAGAAGGAATTACCAGAGAGGTGGCAGATGCCTCGTCCCCTCTGGTCGTGTATTAGCAAAGCACACGGGCTGTTTGCACAACACAAACACATCACATGGTGTTTGCTCAAAAATGGCTTGGGTGAGCTATTAACACTTCATTAATACGTGATGAAAGGCAAATTTAGAGAGCTCCCCAAAGTGACTGAGAACTCCGAGGGGCCCACAAATGAAATGATAATGCAATGTAAATAAGGCTGCAGAATACAAAGATTGGGAATTAGCATGTGATCGAACAAAAGCAGCTGGATATTACCAGAAATGCATTCCCCATCTTCCCCCCCACCTTCCCCAGTTTTGTGCAAAGGTGATACTGCAAGACTATAAATTGCAAGAACAAAATTTTTCCATCTCCCGAAAAAAAAAAAAAAAGAGCAGCTAAAATAGAAAAAAAAATACAAGTTTGTGTAGGTACACCAAATTCTCCCACATTTGCCTTTAGTGGGTTTTTTCCTTTCCCCTCCTCCCCCCCTCCACCCTGCCCTGCTCCCTGGCTATTTCTGTTAAAAAAAGCAGAGACAGAAAATACAGCAGTATGCCAAAGGACATAGTCCTAGCATTTCAAAAACGGGATTTGATGTGTTTCTTTGGACTATTTTGAAACAGCATCAGTCCTTATCTCAGTAAATATCTCACAGCTGTGCCACCTGAAATCCCTAGAGGAATGCCCATGTTGCTCATTAGCTCACTCAGGCAGAATTATCTTGGGTGATATTGTTTGACTTTGGCCAATGACACCAAACACATTTTAGGCAGAGAGTGGGTAGCGAGGAGAGAAGCCCATTAACATTAATGTCTTTCTAACCATTAAAGAGGCCATTAGTGTTTGTGCTTATTTTTAGTATATTCAAAAAGGACCGAGTGAAGCCGCTCTCAGCCTCATAAATACATCTCTGCCCATTTTTAGGTATTTATTTTGCATCAGAATTTTGTTCCAGCCTTGAGGTCACTGTGCCACCAGCCATCCAGGAGAGAAGATAGATTTTCATGCACAGTTGAAGCCAAAGCTGTCAGTGATTCTTTTCAGACCTGCCACATATAGCAGAAGCAGCTTCTCCTCCAACGCAAGTGATCAAAGGAGAAAGTACTGCCATCCATCCCACTAATTGTGATACTCTGCCATTACAGTCAATCCAGAGCAATGGGGCTGTGATCCATCTCATCCCAAGACAGATGGCTACATGGGGGCAGGTGCTTCACACTCCAGAATTCACTGTATCTCTTCACTGGCTATGGAGGAGCTGAGGCTGAGCTGAGATGGGGCTGCCTTTGGCTGCCACGAGTCTCTCCCTCACTGACACCTCCTTGGCTGTGTGCACTTATTCCACCCCAGGGAACAGACTGGGAATGTGGCCTCAGAGGATGCCTGCATGAAAGGAAAACCTTGAAATATTCTTCAGCTGTAAACCTATTCCTTAAAAACAGTTTTGTAGCAAGTAGCTGGGAGAGATTTTCTTAGAGGCTCTGTGAAGAGTCAAGGAAGCATGGAAAGTTACGTATCTTTGGGGGAAAAAGAAATTCCTGGCTTTCCAAGGGGATATTAATGACTACCAGATGGTTAAGAGACTAGAAAAAACAGATAGTTCAAGGATGCCATAAAATAGGAGGACTCCTACATCAGGCTACCCATTGCATTAAAATATGAGGTATTCCTCCTTTAGTGAATGGAATCCACCAGCACTGATCTGTTCAGGCCAAGACAAGCAGGTTTATATCCCTGCCCCAGCCAAGCCCCTGGCTGCTATTCATGTGAGCCTTCAATGCTCGGGTCTGTGGGCCCATTTCTCCCACCACCATGCTCCTGGAGGTGATTTTTCACAGAAATGCAATGTGAAGTATGTTTTTCATCACTTCTGGCCCTTTACACTCTCATTCCACGTCCCTCTGTGTGTTGGCTAACGCGAGAACGGTAGATACAGCCCATTTCCAAAACTGGGATGGAAGTCTGGGGATTTTTTCATCTTTCCATGAGCCAGTTTGGTTAGCCTTATTATTGCTATTGGCACATGGATCAAGAGTCATCAATAGCCAAATGCATAGCATTTGCCACGGCTTCTCTGGGTGGCAGGTCCTCACAACAACAGCCTGCTACTTATTAAGTCAAATACTTCCAGTTTTATGTCAATTGACAGATGTCTGGTTATTTGGCACAAAAACAGGAATTGAATTCCCACGAATGCACAATTATTTTGAAATACGTGTTATTCAAAAATCTAGTTACCTTCACAAAAAATGCAAACGTCTACTCCTTCCATGATGAGCAGCAGCTCTTAGCATCCTTGGCTGAATTAAAGCAATTTATTTCCTTGTCTCTGAAGGAAAAAGAGAAAAAGAAAAGGTCCAGAATCACGTCCAAAGCTTAGCAAGGCCAATTGCTGACTAGCAAACATCTGTCCTGTACCCATGCAAACCCCACCAGGGAAGTGCAGGCTTCCCAAGTTTTGGAAAGGAGGACAGCAGCCCTGCTGGATCCCTGGCTGGAAGCAATCCATGCTGTACACATGGCTTGGACACAGAGAGCTGCAGGAATGCCACTGCAGTTTAACGCCAACCAGCGGCTCACGTTTTCATCCCTTTTCTCTACAAACACTGCAGGGTTTATAAATCTCCACTTTGCATCCAGAATATTCCTGGGAAGCAGATTGCTTACGACAAGTATTTCTTTTTTATTATTTTATTTTTTAAATATAGGGCTCTTTTTTTTTAATACAACATGCTTCCATTGTGTTATATATTGCAGAAGACAAACTTCTCAGCTGGTAATTTCCAATCATTTATAACACTGTCGTGAGAGTCTGTATTTTTATATCATACCATATATCTGAAATACATTGGAAAACATAAAATTATATGAAACTGATAATAAATACATCTCAACAGACAGACACACGCATGAGAAAAATTTCTGATTTTCTTCTCTGCCTTATTATGTCTTTTTCTGTTCTCCACATATCACTCTCCAAGGCTTTTGCTGGGAGTTTACCACTGGGAAACCAGGAAAAGTGAACAGCCTGTGCCGAATGGCATCCATTTAATTGCAGAAGCTGTTCTGTCTTTGGCTCAGAAAATCTCAGGCTTTCTTCATGTAACGAGTCATTGAAAAACCCCCTCTATGTTCATTACTTGACACTGTCCATGACAGAGCAATAGACCCAACCCACCCTGGTTAGAGGGGCAGCAGGTGGAAGAATTGGAGCACGGGGCAGTACTGGCAGCTGGGGGGAATTAACCATGCCCTCACAGACAGGATTTGTGACCCACTGGTGAGCCTGCAGCCAAAGTTACATGTCTTCTGAAGACTATCTTGCTCGCGAAACCTGGCATCATCAGAAGCCCCTATCCACCAGCTCTTAGAAACCCACTGCAAGCAGCACTGGCTACACAGGAGGCCTCGCCAGTGAGGAACAGAGAAGAAAGGGAGAGGCATCTTGCTGAGAGCTGTTTATAGCACACACAGGCGCCAAGCCAACACAAGCCATCTCTCCCGTGATCCCCAGCCCCTCCCTGACAATAAGGAATACAATCTCAAGGTAAGGGAAGTCGTAATATTCTCATGAGAAACTGAAACACTGAGAACTCGCTGGCCAAGATCATGTAGGAAATATGTGTCAGAGCATGTCGACTGAACAGCAAATTCTTGCAGTTTCACACTGGCTATAAAGCCTTCCCCCACCTTAAAATAAGAGAGGGCGAGATGAGAGATTAGGACCCCTCCTGATCTCCCTGGGAGAAGCAGCACAGACCCAGGATCTCACTGCATCTTCACTTCAAAAGGGCACTTGCCCATAGCAGAGATGGTTTGGAAATAGAAGGGGGTGGTTCCATGTACCAGACCCACCAAAGTGATCCTCACCATTGCTTCAGGATGCTGTCCATTTGGTGAAATGGCCACAGTCAGGTGTTGCCAACGAAAGAGCATCACAGAAATGCAACTGGACTGAACACTAACCATGAACCCTGGGGGTCCTCCCCACCAATCAGGACAATTCCACCCAGGTGGGAATCAAGGGGTTACATAGACCAAGCTTTGCTCTGAACCACATTGCTCCCATTGGAAAAGGCACCAGGACAGCTGGAAACAAGCCCTGTGTGACCCATCCCAGAGTCAAGCAGCGGCCCAGCACCAGTGGCACTGCATTCACAGCAGCACACACTGGTGTCACCATGGGGCACCAGCTGCTGCCCAACATCCAGCCCTTGTTTCTTCCACCTGCTGCCCCCACACCCCTGAGAATGTCCTAGCTGAGTGTTCTTTCACCCANTTTTTTTTTTTTTTTGGATGCTGCAAAGCATTCACAGCAGGCATCACCAGTCTCTGCTTGGGGTGGGAAATATTTCCAGATGCTCCTGGAAGCACCTTTGTCTCACAGCATGCTTTTTGTTACAGTTAAACAGGGAGAAAAGCATCTCCCTTCCATGAGTGTTTTTGTGAGATGGAAAAACTATTCTGAATCCAGGGTGGGGAGAAAATCTAGCAGAGTTCAATGTTTTCTTGGATTTTATCCTGTTCCAGATGCTCAAATTCCTCTTCCATCAATTGTCACTGCTTATTCCTCTCCTGTTACTATAGGGGAAAAAAAAACCATTTAAGTATGAAGCCCCAAAGGGACACTGTTGTGTGTGGCTTGTTTTAGCTCCACCCTGAAAGACCCAAAACAGAAGGTGGTGGGAGGTTTCATTATCATGTATTATGCATTGAGTAACAAACTCTTTTTACAAAGAGAAGAAGGCAGCAAGATCTTCCAGTCACTGGAAAGTTTTAGGGGTCTTCATGTGAGCAACCTGACGTGTCAACAGGACCACATCACAGCTTTTAGATGCCAGAGGACCACAGCAAATCAGGTGCCAAAAATGAGAAATTTTCCAAACAAGTTCAGAAAACCATGGTTTCAGTTCTGGTGCTTGATTTGACTTGGCTGTGAAGAGGCCTTCAAACTGTGTAAGTAAGCATTTCATGGTAAGAGGGTGAGATTCTAGGGATGCAGAAGCCATTTGGAGTGGCTCTTCTACAGCAGCCAAATTTTGCTCCCATTTTGTGGAACTGGCTGAGGGATTGGGGAGGGTTTCCAGCAGCCACTGACTCTGGGCAGGAGCAGGAGGTGCCTTTAGACACCACAGCGTGCATGGGACACCACACCCTGTTAGCAGCATGTGGTCACAGTAAGAAATACAGAACCAAGTTTTTCCTCTAATTGGCTTTTTAATTTACAGGTCAAACTCTTCTGCACAGCAATCCAGGCTAATTTAGGAAAGGCTGCATTGGTAGTTTCCCTTTTATTTTGGTACAGCAGATACCACGCGGGTCAGGACCTGCGCTGGAAGGTGCCATTGGCACCTCCAGGATTGACCGTGGTAGCCTGGATTTGCTGAGCCCCTTGTAGCCCACAAAGTGCCAGTGGCACAGGCACAGGTGGCATGAACTTGAGGAGCAGCAGCCTGGGACCAGTGAGGTTCAGAGGAAACAGCATGCTTGCAAGATTCTTAATCCCCAGACTGCAATGTGCCTGGATTTTCCTCCAGCTCCTGTCTCTGCAGTCACACTGTCAAGTGGGTATGATAACTTGATGTTTGGACAAAAATAATAGTTTCCTAATCTTGAAGCATAATTAAACACATCACAAACATGTTGGCAAAGGGTTTTAACCCACATCCACATAAAAGCCAATACAGCCTGTGAATTCCAAGCAAGGCTACATGGCTGGAGATGGCAGGATCACAGCTGCTGCTGTGAAAACCTAGTGCTGTAGCTGCTCATTGCCTGGAAAAAGGCCTCCACATACCCTCTCTACTTAGTGCATTAACCCACAAAGTTCACCCACTGTGTTTCCCTGAACAGGCATAGATCAAGAGCACCCACAGGAATTTGGAGGTTGTCTCATCATAACTTCCCATACTGCTTAGACTCCAACTGCTTGGGATTTTCCAAAAAATGCCATCATGAATCATGTGCTTTTACTGTAATGCAGTTAAGAACAAAAGTATATTCCTATAAGACATTATTGTTTGCAACTAAAGCACGCATTATGGTTGTAATCAGTACACAGAGAAAAAAATCTATGACAAGTGCAGGTGATCATGGTAATAATACCTGCACAGATGCACTCCCTGGACCATAGCCCAGTCTCAACTCCACTGGTAATAAACCAAGGCAACTTAATGAATTTGATTGAATTTGTTCTGTGTAACAGAAAAAGAAAATGCCCCACTGGATATTTTTAAACATATGTGCCTGTGTATGTGCATTTTAGATGGCTTGATAAATCCACAGCTATCTGGATTTGGAAGTAATCTTACCCGGTCTGTAGCCAACATGCTGGAAAAATTACTTTATGGGCAGCAAGAATAATTCTTCTTAGCCATAAATCAAAGCTTTTCAGGAGGGAAAGATGCATCACGGAATTTTTTTGATTCCTCTTCCCAGAAAGTCTTACATGCAAGGCCACATTAAAAGACATTTCCAAATGAAAACTGAAAATAGTTTCAGAAAATAAGACAGCAGAAAGCACATGGGGCTTGGTTTGATGCTAAGGCAATATAGGCTGAAGGAGAATATTACCAGCCGTGATTCATCTGATGCAAGAGACTTTGCTTTCAAAAATAAAGCTGCACGGCGGAAGGGTCAAAATTGTACCTGGGATTTAGGATTATGTTATCTGCTGTTCTGCAACATGGTGGCAGAGAGGAAAGTCTCCCTGATAGTGCTGATAGCGGGAATTGGAGACTGAGGATTAAGCAGCAGCACAGATAGCAACCAGCTTTCTTCTGTTAGTCTTTCATACTTTGCAAAAAAACGGAAGAGGACGCCTGCCCACGTGAGGCAGACATAAGCTCTGTGCCCTGTTGATGAGGCACTGGTCAGGAGACAGATAACTACTAAAAAAAGTTGCATTATGATTTAAACCAGGGGTGAAGGAATGTCTGAGAGCTTCTAAGAGGGCTGTGGTTTGGGGAAAAGTTTCCAAAACCCAGGAAACACAGATGTGAGGAGAAGGGTTAAGCCCTGCCCCAACCCTCTCAAAACCAAGGGCTCTCTTCAGCAGCTCCTGTTGCAAGCCGGGGCTTGCAGTTGTGCTGGAGATGTGGTTGTGGTGAACAGACTTCTGGCTGTTGGCATTCCCTCCTTCAGCTGCTCACTCCTGCCCTCCTTCTGGGACAGTGGAGCCGCTTGGCATCCATGTGTTCAGCCAAGGGCTGCTGATAGCCCAGAGTCTCGTGGCAAAGCCAAATGGGTGGCATCTGCTCCAGTTTAGGAACAGGCCCTCATGTGACTCAAACATTTCTGTGCATGCAGCGCAATTTCCCTCATGCACCAGAGCACTCAGATATAAACAGAGGGTCCCTCAGAGGATCCACAGGCTTGAAATCTGCTGTGAATCAGACTATTTTCCAGGAATTTGTCCATAGAGCAGAGGGTGTTCAGAGGAAAGGCTCCACTCCACATTTTGGCACCGTTCAGCCCAAACAGCTCTTTCAAACTCAGAAGATACACAGACCAGACAAACAATGGAAGGAATCTTGCAAGGAAACAGTATTAAAAAGTCCAAAATTAACTTAACCTTGCACAACCAGTAAAGAAAGTGCTGGAAGCCAGTGGTACAAGTATTATCCTGCTTTGAATACAAGGGGTTGGACAGGTGAGCATCAGAGGTCCCTTCCAACCTCAACTACTCTGTGAATGAGGGTAAGAACAATGCTTTGAATTTTCTAAGGCTCCTTTCACCAATAAACCAGCCTCACACTTCTTTCCAAATGCTAAACTGCACCACACCCCATCAAGGTCATTTTTGCTCATTTTAACAACTGCAGAAGAGCTTAAGGTCTGCTGGGTTGAAAAAACAGATCCAAATCTCACAAGTGAGTGACACAGACACAGCAGAAAGAGCCCAGATCTTGCAACACCCAAATTAATGCCACAGCCTTGCTTATGAAAGGCTGCTCCCTCCCCAGCTGCAATCCCAGGCACAACTGTGCACTGCAGGCGCATGTGCTCCTCGCTCCCTGAGATTTGCTCTTCCCACAGCCAGACGAAAAATCCCAGCCAGACCCCGTGATGGGAGACAGATGCAGAGCCACTCCCAACATCCTGCTCTGCCTCACGCACTGTCTACCACATCACCACCTAAATTGGTTCCAGCACCATCCTCGCTGCTGATGAGGTGCAAAGCAGATGAAGTGCAGCCAGATCTCGCCATGCCAGCTGGAAGAGGTGAGCTTTGGTGTACAGCAACAGACTCAACTCAAACGGGCGCCGTCAGTCAGATCTAGTGCCAGAAGTTCAAAATACCTCTTTACAACACAGGAATCACTTGGGCCCTGAATTTTTCCTCGGTGCTGCATAACATTACCCACTAACGTTACAGAAGTAGATAGGAATGTCCAGGTTGAGCAAGAAATTGCTTGAACAGGTGCCAACACAGCCCAGAGTAACTGGGTAAGAAAGTCAATGTTCATCCACCCCGTTTGCTGCATTCCAGGTCTAAATTCATCCCCCATTTATTTGCTCTGCTGCACCCGGGCCAACACGAAGGTGTGTTCTGGCCATCACAGCCAAAAAAACTTATTCAATTGGGTCACATATTCAAAAAGTCAAGTGAAAGAAAGAAGGCTGGGGACTCCTAAGGAATGGCAACAGGAGGTATATTGGGACCGGTGTGATTTGGAGCACAGGGCTGGCACTGGCTCCTGGATTAATGATGGGATGACACAGAGGTGCCCTGTAAAGCTCTGCTCTGAGAGAAGAGCATCATGTGAAGAGAGTAGACAGGAAACAGGAATGGGAGACAGCAAGGAATCTGATAGGCAGATTTTGGCTGCTTGCAACAGGATTTCAGTGTTGAAGAGAGGCTGGGCCAGACCGAGGGCTCTCAGCAGCCTTTGGTCCCTGAGGTAAATGTGGTTGACAACCTCCCCAGTTAAGCTGTGCAACAGGGTAGTGTTAGATTAATGGCTGGACTTGATGAGCTTAGGGATTTTTTCCAACCTTAATGTTGCTGTGATTCTGTCACTGAATTTCCTAATTCTTCTGGCACTGAAGTGCAGCAAGAGGAAGCTGAGCTGCAGGAAAGCACCACAGGCTAGCACATGCTCAGCTCCAGCAGGAGTTAGAGGTGACTCAGAGCAGTGGTGGACTCTGCAGGCCCAGCCCTGGGCACAGGACCTTGTGGGAAAGCATCTCGCATTGAGATCAGCCAACAGGAATTTGAAGGCAGAAAGTGCAGCAGCTGCCCTGGACTGGACAACTGGATGAAGTTGGATGAGGTTCCTTCAGCAGCTGCCTCTCTGGATCCAGCTGTGCTGGATGAAGGTGTGCAAGCCTTCTGAGATGGGGCTTGGCTGACCAAGGCCATACAGAGGCAGAAATGGATTTACAGATAGTGAAGTGCACACGTCAGTTCTGGCATGCTCAGAAATGGGACAATAGCATGAGAGGCTTTTGAGCACTGCACTGAGAACCAGCGTGTACCTCTGGACTGTTTCTCCTGTGCCATCCTCGTGGCCAGTCACCCAGTGCTTCACTAAAAATCATAAAGTTTCACCTCTGGCTTAGCTGGATGCCAATGCAGAACAAAACAAACACCCACGTGCCTACTTATTTATTGTGTCCTCTGATTTCCTGAGCACCGCCCCTCCCTTTCCCAAGCAATAATGCAAGGCACAAATTATCTACCATCCACTGACAGCTATTGATTCACGATGCTACCAACAAAGCAGAAAGACACATACGTCTTATTCAATGAGCAAACACTCACCCATGATAGCACTAGCAGCAAGGAGACCCAGACAATTTTGTGAATAACAAAAATTGATGAGTGCTAGAGAATTAATAAGAGTTCTAAAGTACAGAGCACATAAAGTACTAAATAAGACATATTTTTCCTATACATCCTTGAACTGAATTACTGAGGAACAAGGCATTTTCTCTGTAAATTACTTGCTGTCCTAAGTCATGGATAAAGAAAAAGAGAAATCCACTGTTTGAGAGCAGTAATGGACCAGTCCTTTCCTCTGACATGTCCCCAGATAAAGTCCTCCAGAGCATCAGCAGAGCAGTTCTGCTGCTAAGCAACAGGCAGATGCCCAGACAGCTGATGATTTTACCAAATGGATGAGTGCCAAAGATAAAACATGGGCAAAAGCAGCAGTAGATTTCTTCTCCCCACCTTTTTTTCCACCCCCAGAAACTTCATTGAGATCTGACAGTCAGCAGGTGTTGCTTCAGATTTTCATCCACATCTCCAGACAAATGGAAACAGAAATCCAATGTATTCAGTCTTGTGCCACTGACACCTAGACCTAGAGAGCTTCTTTACTTGGCAGGAACGAGATGTGTCATTGCACGCCAGAATCCAAAATTAGAGGGAAGCCTTGGACAGCTTCCTTGGTATGCTCCAAGGAAGCATCTAAGTCTTAATGTCGGGTTAGATTTCCCTTCCCTTGCCAGGTGATTTTTCCTACACTCAGAGAGTCTCATGTGTGAAGGCAGAATGAACTGTGGTTAGACAGCAACAAAACAAGTTGGCAGTGAGTGTGCATTCCCACGTGCCCTGTGTGTCCCTGTGCAGCCAGCTCTCAGGCCGAGGAAGAAGGCTTTAATCCAGGAGATAAAGCATGGCCATCATCTATACAAGCCCACATACACGAGTTGCATGACTGAATTTTCTTACAGCAGCTCTAATCCAGGGCTTTTCCTCTCCACAGTGCACAAGTGCAACTTTGTGGAGCATGGTACAAAATCAATATTCACCCAGAGCTGTATCACAGAAAACTCGCTCCATGAATATAAAATGTCTGTGAGGAGTTTAAAACATTCCTAGAGTATAAAACCAGGTATATGGCTAAGCATCCTGAGCTTCCTTCAGTACTTTTGGAAAATGGGATCTTTTCAGACTCTTTTTGGAAGTGAAGGTGCAAGCTAGGAGGTATCTTTTCATGTAATTCAGAGAAAAGCTCACTCTCTTGGAAACCAGTTCCAATAAATGGGTAATCTAGGGATTTAAACTGAATGTGATTCCTTCATGACAGCTCAAGCCACATCTCCCCACTTCATCCGCTGCTTGGCTTGAAGACTCAAGGCAACGCAAAAGAACTCAATTTTTCTGAGGTCAGCAAATATTTTTTAACAACTTTAGAATCCACCTGAAACACAAAAGCTGGCTTTTCTCTGTTTTCTTCAAGTTAGACAAATTTCCTTTTACATGATGGCTTAAACAAATGCTCAGGTACAGTGTAAAATAAATGCTACATGGGATCCTTCATTATCTTGTTGTCCAAAGAGTTTGGCTCTACCTTAGTAGAGCCTTCCTAATCATGGAAATAGTACAGATACATTACTGATGGACAGTATTGACATGCAGGAAAAGGTGGAGACCTTCTCAAAGCCTCAACCAGAATTGCTATTGAAATAGCAAACCAGGCAATGTCATTGCATGCTGTTTGTCAGTGTTGTGTTATTCCCAATACAAGGTTGGTTCTGTGACTGTCATCACTTGAGGAGAAGGAAATACATCACAGATTTTTGGTCATGTGGCCTTAATTTGTATGATGTGAAAGGTCATTATCATATATAAAAGAAAACAAGAAGCTGAAATAATTTTGTCCTGATCTCAGAGCTCCTACACTCAACAAGGAGAGAGAAAACTGTACATTACTACTCACCTGTAAACAATTAAGGGCCACAATGCAACCATCAAACACCTCCTAAACCAGGATAGAAATTGTCCCCTAACCATAGGGCTCATCACATTCCCAGCTTTGCATCCTGTTCTTTTGCTAAAGAAAGAAGCGTCAGTTCTTGAGAATGAAGGCATTGGGATAATGTTCCCATCTCAGAATGTGATAACTCACATGAAAAGCCTGAAGAAACCGTTAATGAAATTTTGGCATACCTGAACTCACAGCCAATAGCGAGAAGATTTGAATTTTGTCATTTAAAGAATCTGACAGGAAGGCCATTAGGTCTTCTGAATGACTCAAGTTTCAGATCTCAAACAACTCAAATCTGTATTGAGCTTCCTGCCTGACAGCACAGGTCTGGAAAAAGTGCCACTTGCTGGTGAAATTTCTCTTTGTTCAAAGTTATTAGCATGAATGAACAGCAATCCTTAGGGCTACTCAGACATACTGTTGATATCTTTGCTTTCAGCAGCAATTTCTTCTTTCTCTGAAAGAAACACTGAACTTGATCCCCTCTGCTCAAGGTTTCTGGCTAGGAACAGCTCCTCCACAGTACATGGGATATTTTCTTCCTATTAAGTCTCTGTTTCACCTACCCCAAAATATTACTGAGATTTTCTAACTGGGATTTGCAAAACTTCTTCATGAACATGCCCTAGATTCTCTCATCCTGTTTAACTGCTTAGTTCCTACAGTCTGTATTTTTTATTTTCCTGGAGGTAAGTTTGGTGTAATCTCTTGCCAAACTTTCACAGCTTTTCAGAAAGCAGCACTGAATGCCTTGAAACTCTCAGAATCTCCCTTGTAAGTTCATACCATTGCTGAGTCCATCCCTTAAAGGTAAGTGGGACATGGTGAAATCTAATTATGAAAAATCTTGCTGTGCTGAGGTGAAATTTTGCCTGAATTAGGACTTGATGTGATTCAATAAACAGTCAGTAAGCCAGGAAAAACGCCCCTCTATTTCTGAATCTGCAATTTCACATCCTTACCAAACCCACCACCACCTTGCCCCATGAGGTGTACGCAGAGGACTGGAGGGTGTTTAGCAATCACATCTCCTATCTGGACAGGGAAACAGAAAGACAACAGAGAAAGAGCAAAATAAAGGACCCAGACACCTGTGTTCTTCATGTGGCATTAAAAGCCATTCATTTCCCAGGGCAGGAAACCTTCCCCATCTGCAATGCTGCAGAAAAGAAAGCAACTGGGAAGGTGTCAAGCTGCAGAGTGGAAACCAGGGGCAAGAAGAGGTTTTGATTTGTGAAGGAATGGCTACATCTCAGCTAGAGACCCATGCATGTGATCCATGACCTTGTCTTGGAAACTCTGCAGTTACCCAGAGGAACAAAGCTTTGGAGAAGGACACAAAACATTCGGAAATTCCTGGTTTGAGGGAAAGTAAAGGAAATGGGAGTTTATTTTCACAGCAAGAGGCAGAGGGAAGGCAGTGATCTAATTGCCAACTTTGGAAATTATGGAAAGGCTTGAAATTCCTCCTAACAAACCGCTGCACATTAGGAAAACATGGCAGTGTAGAAGTGTGCAATGTGAATGCTGGCGTCGCTTTCCCTGGAAGGAGAATAAACATATGGACCATATTACTGAGGAGAGCTAAGGATGGGGGGGGGGGGTGGGGGGGAAGCAAGAAAGAAAAAAGGTATGAACAAGATCGAGAGGGAGTAGGTGAAAAAACCCCAATCATGGTGGAACACCAGCAGTTCTGCCTTTCTCCCTTCTCCAGGAATAGGTTACACAGCCATACATAAATGTTTGGCTCAGCCTTTTAAAGGCATTTCAAAGGTTTTCTGCCCAGCTTGAATTTTAAGCATGATTTGCAATGGTTCTTCCCCCACATGCATCTAAGGGAAGAAAATCTCTTGCCAGTGGATTTTGTGCCTAGTGCCAGATGAAAAGAGCGGCTCTTTGCAGGCTGAGGCTGGAGCTGTCCAGAAGAAGATCTGAAGACCAGGTTAGGCCCTGCTAACTCTGACTTAGCATTGAAAATTTGGCTCAAGAGATGAAAAGGTAGCCAACTCTTTGGACGTTTTCTTCACAGAGGAGAGCACTATCCAACACAACACACAGGGTTACAGACAGCTCTCTGGGGAGCTAAGCAATAAAGAAAAACTTATTCTGGATCAAGACACCCAAAATTTTGAGAGCAGGGAAGAGATGAAAAGTAGCTGGTGGAGAAACATTTTCCAAGGAGCCTGGGTCGACACCAGAGTCTGGCATGGAGGTTCTGGGACCATCTAGTACAGAACTTCATTCAAGAGGGATCCCCTAAGAGAAGAAGAGCTGGGGCCAGAGTGATGGGATGCATGCAAAATGCATCTCTCCAGCAGCAGCAGTGCCTGCTGGGGGGACTGAGCCCGTGCTGCTGCAGGTTGGCTCCTCTCCAGAAACTGGCTGGCCTATTCTGAGCCTGCTAACAGCCTGCTGACATGGGAATAAGAAACTAATGAGGCCTTAACTCCTGTATGACTGCAGGCCAGGGTTTGGCTCAGAGCATAGCTTGGAGCCTGGCCAGGCTACGCGGGAAATCGCCGCCCACGTTTGGAGGAGGAGGAGGGTGGCAGTGGCCACGTGCCATGGGGACACTGCTCTGATGCTCTGGCAGGGGGACACTGCTCTGTTTAACAGGGCCCCATCACCAGCTCCAGGCGTGGGGCACCAGTGTCACCCCCTTGAGCACTTTTTCACCGTGCCTGCATTAAAGCTGCGAGTCCAGTAGTGACATTTCCTGTGTTTGCTCTTCATTCCTTTCTGGTTTTCCCAATTTACAGCATGGCAATGAAGTATGAAAGAGACAAAGGAAAAGCAGCTACCATAGGGAGACCAGAAAAGTCCAACTTCTGCACAGAAAGCAAAGCAAAAGGCACAATTTTTCTCATGAAACAGCCCTTGGGTTTTTCTGCTGAGTGCAAAGAAAGAGCTGGTGCAGTGTGACTGTTATGTGCTGTATCTTTACCATCAATCACGTTTTAATGAGAGTAAATTGAAATTCCAGGCACACATTAATAATGAATGGATGAATTAACTCTGAGGAACCATCTGATGATGCTTTCACCAGGCTGTGATGTCTATAGGCTAACATCACATTAGGTTACTTTCTGTACATTTATAGGGGAAACTTTGAACTAAAGCATGTGCTCCAAGGCCGACATCTGCAAAGCGACTTACGTGCTCCCATTTCAGTTTAACTGGAATTTTGGAAGTCACAAAATATGATGACTCACATAAGCCACACATAGTTGCCCAGACATTTCAGCATTCACAGAGTCATTGGAACAGGCTGCCCAGGGCAGTGGTGGAGTCACCATCCCTGGAGGTATTCAAAAGACATGTAAATGTGGCACTTAGGGACATGCTTCTGGCATTTCTGGGTTAGTGGTTGGACTCATGATGGAGTCTTTTCCAGACTAAACAATTCTAAGATTCTGTGATTGCCATAAGTCTTCCTTCAATGCCTCAATTTTTACCAGCAATTTCCACCAGACACATTGACCCTTAGGTCACTCTGCTCAGAATGTAGCTATTGGACTTGCGATAGCTTCCCAAAACCTTCACCTGAAATCTCAGAAAGGCCTGTTATGGCCCAGGTGGGGAAGGAAGTCCCAACCCAAATCCCAGAACAGATGCTCTGTCACCTTACAGACAGATAGATATGTCTACAGTGTTCATTTGGGTAGCAGAAGAGTTTGATTTTCAAAGAAAGCAACTCAGGGGTTCTGATGCCTCCTTTCTGTTGTGAATGATGCCAGGCTCCAGTAAGTCAGAGCAGATATCAGGACTTTGTTGTCAGGATAAGCATTAGAAATCCCCTAAAACCCATCAGCTGCATTCCTTGGAGGTGCAACCCACCATTAACATCACTTAAAATTCCAGTTTATCAAACCTTGACTTCTCACTCTGGAGATTCCCAGCTCATTTCTCACCATGGCAGCCAAAAAAGTGGCTGCTATAGCCAGTAAAATCAGTTTGGCTGGATCTGCAAGTATTACAGCATAGGATGATTATTCCATTTGGCCAGGGGATGCTTGTCCATGTGAGGATTTTAGAAACATCCTCCTTTGCAAAGCTCAGGACGCATTTCCTGCTTAGGTGCTGGGATTTTCCAGTGCAGAGTTATTAAAGAGGCCTGTTACACAGAAAATAAAAGATTACATAAAATCTTGGAGATAGATGGCTTTGGTGGACTTGGGTCATACTTAAGTTCCTAAAGAGCTGTTTGGCCAAGGCATCCAAAAATCATCTGCTACATCCAAGTAGTTTACTTGAATTCACCACTCCTTTCTCCCTGTGTCTGTTGATAACATTGAGAAATTAATGTCATTGGGGGCTGAGTCTTGAACCTCCATGTCTCCACTAGCCCCAGGCACCACTGCAGTGCAGCTCCTCTCTCTCCTCTCACTCCATCACAACAGGACCTCTTCAAGCTTCATTGCAGAGGAGGCTTTAGAGAGGGGTCTCTGCACTTTGCCACTGCTCCTCAACGAGGTGCTCTGCAGAGCTGAGGTCTTTCCCCTGTACCCTCACCCTTTGCACTCTCAGCAAGATGCTGTCAGGAGACATTCCCCCTTTCCAGATGTATTTCTGATCAATACAAGCCTCCAAACACACACATCCACCCTTTAGAGCAGCTCCAAAACCAGAGGCACATAACACCCCATTTCTTACACCACGCTGCTGACTCTCTTCAACACTCTCCAGTTTTATGGGCAGAACTTTCCTTATGCTGAACAGACCAATCACTGCTGCTTCAGTTATGGGGGTCAGAAACAGCTCTTTCCTCCAACTCACAGCACAGCTGGAACAAGAAGAGACCAGACTGCTTCTCCATCTTATTTTCCCTTTATCATAAGCTTACCTTTTGGGTGCCTTCACCCCCACCCAATATCCGCAATCCCTTCCTCCCCACCATGGTTTTTTTCCCAGCAGCCTGTCGACGTGCCTCCTGAACTTATTTATAGCACAGCCTCAGCCACCTCACATGTTAACCTATTCCATATGTTTATTCTCCTTTGTGTGAAAAGGGGCTCCGCCAGCTCTCCTTTATCCCTGTGGCCTTTGTTTCCAGGTGGTGGCCCCAGCTGCTCAGCCCCTCACATGAGACCTGCTTTTTTTTTGCTCCAGTGAACTAAAGAGCAGCTCAGAAAGAGTCCAGGGTGATGAGAGAGTGCCAGCTCTGCATCAGCCCTAACAAAGACAGATGCCCAGCAGAAGGCTGGCACATTCTCCACAAGGTGCATAGCCAGTTTTACACCCCAGTGGGATCAAAGTGGACTAGGTCACCCATATCCAGAGGGATAGAGACTGGGAAGCAGCTCTCACTGAGGATTTATCCTTAGATTTTCCTTCACTGAATCCCCAGCACTGTTTGCAAACTGTTCTTAACTTTTCTCATCCTCTGTTGGCTCATTCCTGCAGCTACTGTTATCCAACCTCCCAAACTGCTTTGAAGCCACTGCTTATTTCTGGTGTCCCACAGCTGGCCAGTGTCCCCAGCACACTTTCTCCCACCCCAAACCTCAGGGACCAGCTTACCAAAAGCAGCCAGGTTTGGGTGGGACTTCTTGCAGCTGCAGCTCCAAGTGCCTGAACCTTCATATCCATCCAAAGTGAAATGTGAACAATACCCAAGCACCACTACTCAAATGACTGGAAGAAAATTATGAGTTGAGCCACTATTTTAAGGAAGAAATTTTCTATGATGTGGGTGATAAAACACTGGCGTAGGTTGCCAAGAGATGTGGTGGATGCCCCATTCCTGGAAGTGTAACACTAGGCTGGACAGGGCTTTGAGCAACCTGACCTGGTGGAAGATATCCCTGCTCATTGCAGAGCAGTTGGGCCAGTTGACTTTTAAAGATCTTTTTCAACCCAAACCATTCTATAATTTGCCCAGCTCCCCATTTCACTTAACTTGCCAACAGAGATGGTTGCTAAACTTCTCACATTTATTCCTCAGAATTGGGGTGGCTGTGTGGCAGGTGTAATTTGCACACAGGGCCACATAAAAAGCCACTATAGTGGCACATCTGCCCTTCCCACCTTGTCTGCAAGCCCAGCTGCAGCCAGGCAGAGCTCTGCTCTGCAGAGCAGCCCCCAGCGTGTCATAAATGTGTGGAATAATAGCTTTCCTGGGGGACCATCAGTGATTGCAGCCAGCAGTGAGAGCCCAAGGGGCAACATCAGAGATACAACAGGTCCATGTTCACCATCAGGGCAGCTTTAGAGCTGCTAAAAGCAAGCTAAAACAGCAATGGATCTCTCCTTATTGACTCACTTTCTTTTCCAGCCCTCTGCATGGAGCACTCTGGTTTTCCTCCTCCTGACTTGCAAGGAATTTGTTGGTAGAACTCCTTGGCGTTTGCACTCCTAATGCCCTAAAGCCAGCCTGTTGTAAACCCCACATCTCACAGCCAGATTCTCCTCCCCTGACTGCTCCAGCAGCTGCTCTCTCTTTTTTTCACAGAGACAGCTTTTGATCCTTTCAATGGCCAACAGTGAAACACCCTGTGTTTTTTCAGCCTCATAGCATCCCTTCCCCATCGATTGCAGAGACCTTGAGAGCACACTGTGACCAATACCCTGTTCCTCTCATTTTCCAAAGAGAAATATTTTCAGTAGTGAGCTCCCCAACCTTGGTGTTTCTTACATAAAATAAATCAACAAACAACTCTCCCCACAAAAAAAAACCAAAACAATCAACAAAAAACCAAATTATAAAAGTAATTTTTGGCCACCAGAAAGCATCAAAACAGGCTCATGTTCCCCCTGCTTTCTTCTTTGCTCCTTTTTCCAGGTCAGCTTTAGACAGAAAAAAACTCAGGCTGACAGTGATATCTCCAAGGCAATTCAAGGGTCTCCCCTAGGAAGCAGCAGGAGTCTCATTATTTTATATTCTCCTGGACAGAATACTAAATTTGGGGAAAAGCCTGCCCCAGACATAACAATAAGAAAAGAAACTTCCCAAATTGCTCTCCAGAGCCCTTGGATTCCTGTTTCATTACCTCGGCATGAGCAGTCCCAGGTGTCTGTTTTTAATCCCTGTTGATCAACAGGGGCAAGGCTCGGCACGTCTCTGGCCAAAGGCTCATTCAATATTATGAGCAAGCTTTAATATGAGCACGGGGAAGAGAAAAATACGCACTCTGCAAATTCACTTCACCTCTTCTGTTGTAAAACATGCTGGATTTTAATGATTTCTGTGTACCAGAAACCTCAGATTAGCTTTGAAGCCTTTAGTTGTAATTTTGTTTTTTTTTTTTTTCCACCGTGCAACAAGAAACTAAAAAGAAACCCCACCAACCAAACAAAAAAAAACCAAATAAAACCCAAAATACAAAAACAAAAAAAACCCCACAACTCTGCTTAAGTCTGAACATAGACAAGATTGCTAAGTCTCATTTTTCTGGAAAACTGCTGTGCCGGCAAGGGTGGAAAGAGATCGTTCAGATACAAAGAGGTGGTGGTGCGGAATCAGATCCAAATACATCTGCAGATAAATATTTTATGCCCTTTCCGAGTAGCTGGGTGGGATCAGGCGAGCACAGGAGAGCCCAGCGCTGTGCGAGGCTGCCACCTCCTGGAGTGGGCAGCCCTGACGCCAGGGCATCCTCCAGAGATGGTGCTGGATTTGATATTTTAACCCAGAAATAACCACCTCGCAGGGAACATCAACTGATGCCACCATCTGCAGCTTTTACGGAGAGTGGAGAGGTTTTCTAAAAAGTTGGTGTGGAGTTAAACATGCAGGTGTGGAGCAGAGAGGGTGGATGTGCCTGTTAGCACCTGAAAAAGGGATACAGGGAACTGGGGAATGCAGCACTTTATCGGGAAAGTCACATGCTTCCCCATTTATTGCAGCTTCTGCTCCCTTATTGCAACAACATTTCTCCCGTTCTGGCTCCACCAGCCCACAGTCAGTGACATCAGCTCTGTCCCTTCTCCTGGAGCCACCCAACAGCACCGCAGAGGTGGATACAGAGAATCCCACAGATTTTGCTGGGTGAGCAGTGGTCTGGGAGAGGAGAGAGGTGAGAGAGCTGCCCCACTACCTGCTGTGACTACGCAGCTCATGGCATCTTCTAGATGCTCTGACTCTGTCTACATGGATCAGGATAGCTCTGTGTGGGAGTAGGGATTGATTGCAGCCATTGTTTATGGGGATGGGACCAGTCTGGGTGCTCCTGCCACAGTCTTACGTGATGGTCAAGTTTTGGGTCCGGGCATGGTGGTTTTACCCTTGGCAGAGGGCAGGCTGGATGCTGTTATGTTCTAGGAGCATAAAGGTATTGCTTTACTGCAGGAAAAGAGTCCCCTGCTCTGCACATGAACAAATATTAAGGGGAAGCAACCCAAATTGAAGACCAGAAGAGGAAGCTTTAGTCAAGCAGACTCCCTCCTGTTTGTTACAGGCACGTTGTCTTACCACACATTGGAGAGGAAGGTGGCAAAAGCCTGTGTCAGGAGATAAAAGCAACCAGATCCCTTACTGCAAAGGACAGAAAAACTCACAGGCCCCAAGTGTCCCAATAAAGTGGGGAAAAGCCTGAGTTGCTCACTTGTAGGCTGTTGGCTGCTGCCAGGCTTTCCTGCACAGGGAGAGCCTGAATTCAGGATGCTGCAAGGAGTCGACCTGGAAGTGAGAGCATGAAATGCCCCCTGCATCCTGCAAAGAAGTTTCTGCCTCCTTCCAAGGAGTTTTACTTACCAGGAGCAAAGTCCCATAATCACTCTGAAACTGCTAGCAGCTCTCTGGGTTTCCAAGAGAGGAATTAAAAACAAATTAAAGGTAATGATCTCTTAAATTGCTTCTGAAGCTTCTCTGTGGCTGAGACTTTTGGTAGATTTGGACAATCAAGTCAAGCAGGGCCCAGGCTATGCAGAGTGGTGCCATGGAGTTTAGGAATGTTTCCAAGCTTCCCATTAAATATTAGATGTGATGCAACTGCCCCTTCTTATTGAAAACAGTGGTAAGAAACTCAACAAAAGCCAAAGCCAAGAACCTGAGTCATCCTGAAGAAAGGCTGTTTACCCTATGTAAACTATGTCAGCAGAACAATAATTGACTTCTGTTGTTATTTACTTCTGTTCTTCTAGAATGGCTACATATAGTTATTCTTCTATTTTTAGTTACTCCAGACCTAAATGGTCACAGAGGATCTGCAGAAAGAGAGAGAGGGCAATAGGAGCTAAGGGGCTCTTCAGTACTCTCCATCTTTTTCTGCACTGTAATTGCATGTTTGTTTGTCAAGGCTCACAAGAATGACTTATAGGACTCAGGACTGATTTTCAGAGGGGGTAAATGTGCTACACACTCTCATAGCATGGATGGGGCTGTGTTTGGCAGTTCAGATGAATACCAGCATGGACACCCTGCACAAAAACACCACAAGTTCCATTCTGAATGTCAAAGACAAGGTGGTGGGGCACATCTTGCTGTTAACAGATGGCCAAAGCTTATCTGTACAAATTCATTTACTAATCAAAATCAACGGTTTATGTGTTTTGGAAGGTGAAAGCAGCGGAAGTCAGTATTTAGAAGCAGCACAGGATGAACCCTAAGCCACTTAGCACAAACTTGTTTGCAATGTCCTACTAATCCCCTCCTATCCTACCTTCATTACCCTCGTGTACACTGCACCTGTGCAACTGATAACGCAGCGCTGTTTGGGAAGCAGATTTCAGATGGCCCCCCTCCCCCACCGATAGACCCCATCCAGCACCGTTTTAAAGCAGGTTTTGCATCTCACTGGAAGTCTTTTTTTCCCTAAACTTTTAGGGGAATAAAGCAAGCCAACCCTCTGGAAAATGTGGTCTTTGCCAACATCTCCAGCAGTCACCTCTGCTCAGAGTCTGGAATGCCCTGCTCTCAGCCAAGCACTGTCCTCACGCACAGAAGCCATCAGCTTTTCCAGGTCACCCCTGATGGCAGCTCTTCTGGACACTTCCATGAGTGGATCTACACTCCTGAAAATCATACCACAAGCAGAGAAGCTAGGACAGGGCTGGGAGCAGGGATGGGATGCTCCATGTCTTAAGGTTTCCTACAGATGTTCCCCTCAGTGTTTAAGAGACCTTTGAACTATGCCCTTAATCACGTGCTTTAACTTGGTCAGCCTTAAGTGGTCAGACAGATGGACTTAGAGAACTCCCGAAGGTCCCTTCCAACTGAAATATTCTATTTTATTCTCTGTCACCCTACAGCACCCAGGGATGCCTGGGGAATACAGCTCCAAGGTTGTGTCCATAAACGCCTTGTGAAGCCCATGGCCACCTTGAACCTAAAGTTGCTACACAGCTGTTAAATTCAGACATGGTTCTGTGCAGGGTCAGAGCTCTGGGTGAGCCCCAGGGCTAGGAAACGGGAACAATGATCCCACATTGCTCCTTGCTTAGCTGGTCCCATTTGCCCAGACAAGATGAGAACAAAGATTCCTAACAGTTTCTTCTATGAAAAGGAAGGCTGCAGCATCCTGTTACAATCTCACCAGTCCCCTTTTTATCACTAACAAGAACTACTGTGATTTTAAGGCTTCCTTTTAATGGAGAACCAGTAACAGATACAAAATCATGTTTCTTCCTTTTGCATGGCAAATAACCCGGGAAAAACACCACTTGATTTAAGCCACTCCAACCTGCCTTCTTAAGCATGCAGGCCTGATTTAAAATATCTTGTTTTAACAAAGAAGAGCAACATGCTTTGGTTATCAGGTTACTTGTCTCCCAGGCACATCTCAAGGCATTTTTGGGCCAAATGCTGCACCAGACCTTGCTCCAGACAGGTGTGATTCAATTCCTGCTACAGCTGATGAGGTTTGGGTTGCCATCTCAAGGAAAATGCATGTAAGATTGCCATGTAAGCAATGCCAGAGTAAGGAAAAGCAGATTACCTCCAGGAGTTAATCTTCCTATTTTCCTCCAGGAAAATTAATCTTTCCACTCAATGGAACTGGGGCACCATGTCTCTCTGCTCCCCACAGTCTGGGCAAAGGTTTTGTGGATCCCATCCTCTGGCAGGAGTATAGCACATTCCCTGGGCAGGCCAGGATTATTACAAAGCGGTTAACTTAACTAGCAACATATGTCTGCCTCTTTTTTCCCACTGCCATTTAATCTCTCTTATCCACTGACCATGCAAGCCTCCTGTAATCACTGCAGAGTAATTATGTGATTATTCCAGCCCTCTAAATTACAGCTGCAGTTTGGACCCCAGCAATTGCGGGTGATGCAGCAAAGCTGACTTTCTCAACTGTTAGTTAATTACAATTAGACAGAACGAAAAAAAAACCAACAAAAAAAACCCAAAAATTAATCACACAATAATAAAAACAAACCATACCATAATAAAAACTAGCCTACACAATAATAATAATAAAACAACCTGCCAGAAAATGCAACTTCTGCTGAGACTTTTCACCCCAATCTTTCTCATCACAAGGAAGATAAGAGTGGGAGCCATTAATAAGATGGCAATTTATGCTAATTTATCAGCACCTAAGCCCAAGAGCTTTATTAAAACTAGCTAAAAAGAGCTTTATGATAAACAAAGGCAATTATGTTGTTGCTGTTATTACAGTGGCATTTCAAATCCTGTTATGCTGGGGTTTATTGTCAAACTGGCTTGGGCAAGGTCTGGTCTCTTGGAAGGTGTCCCTGCCTGTGGTAGTGGAGTTGGAATGAAATGGTCTTTAAGGTCCCTTCCAACCCAAAGCATTCTATGATCCTCTGAAATTAGGCTTTTACAAAAGAAGAGATGAACTGTGAAAAGATCAAGCCTCAGTCCCTCTCTTTGCCTTTATGACCCTTTCCTGAGTATGACTTCCTCCAGTGACAAGGTCTTTTCAGTGGCATTAAACTGGGGATGAGATTTTTCTTCAAGGTAGGGACGGGAACACAGATCTCAAGGCAACAGGAGGTACAGAGGGAGGAGAACATCCCCAAAAGTTGGTGTAAATCCTCAACACCTGCAGGTTTTGATCCAGCATTTCTGTCTGGACTTTGCTTTCCTCCTTTCCATTCAAGCTCATCCCTCTGTGCTGCAGCGTAACTTGAATGCAGATCTTCCATCACACTTAAATTTATCTACCAGGGAACATCAGGCCGCCCAGCTGCTCCTGGGCTCTTTCAGGGCTCACAAAGGGACAATGAACTGGAAATGTGACCCAATCTGTAATTGATGCCATTGGCAAATTCAGAGCCATGTTGGGGACTGAATTACTGTAAGAGGCCATTTTTAGAAATAAATTGTGTTGGGTCAAATGCCTTATGGTGGTAACGAGCAGAGCCCTGAAGAATGGCAAGCAAGTTTATATGTCCAAATATCCATGGGCCACTGAGATCTTCCCCACAGTGCCTCAAAGAAACAATGCTATTTTTTTTGCAATATGACATCACAGGGTGATAAAAATAAAAGGAAGAGCAAAAAAACCCCAGACTGGTAATGAGTTGTAAAATAAACTAGTTTTCCAGCAAACCAATAAAGGGAGAAGAATATCCTCCATCTCCAGAGGGAAGATGGAGAATGGCAAAGATGCACTTTACAACCCACTCTGCTGATAGAGACTAGGGGTCTGCTCACATTAATTTTACACAATCCCTTCTCTTCCCTCAAAAGAAAATCGAGCAAACCACTATGATTTAAGAAATGATAGCCCGGCACACTTGCACTGCAGGCAACCTTCGTCAAACATCAGCCTCTTGGCTGCACTGCAGAGCAGTCAGTTTTCAGTCTGGTTTAGAAGGTCCTTATTTTATCACTTGCTGTTTATGATCAGAGTATTTCATCTGTTTTCACAAAAACCTTCTGTAAAACTCCCTATTCAACTGAAAATAGCAGGAGTTTCCCAGTCATATTTGGGAAACAGTCATTACAATTCAGAAGGACTTTGTTACTGGCATCATTTTTTAAAAGAGGTTAGCATTGATTTTGCTGAACCACACTTCAAAAAATAAGAGAGGAAAAGCTTCAGTTATTCTTCTAATCTGGCTTTGTTTGCTCTGTACTAATTTGTGAAGTGTTAGTGTCTGAATTCGTGTGAAGGAGAAGCAACCACAGCAGTTAATAATTCCATGTATATAACACATTTGGGTTACCGAGTTCAAGGACCTGAGGAAATGGAGGAACATCAATGAACCAGCCAGCCAAGGATAACATGAATCACTGGTACAAATGGTAATGAAAAGCAAATCTTCTGGTTTGCCAAGACTCCTGTGAGCCATTGGCAGTGCCTCCACTGGAGATTGCAGCCAAAGGAAAGTCTTATATATTCATGAGATGAACAAGTGGTTCAAAAATGCTCCTGGCCTTATAACAGGATGAGAAGGGAGTAAAAAACCACCAACCACCTTTAATGGATTACCTACACCAGGGAGTTAAGCATTCTCAGGACCACTGCCAAGCCCTGCTTGCATTTACAGACTGGGCTGCTGCTGTGTCCCTCTCACAGCTGTGACACAGCTGTGGTAGCATTCATCCAAACTGTGGGCAACCCAGCTTCTGCCCTGCCTCAGTCCAAATCTGGGCACCCCCATGGCTATTCCAGACACCTGTGTTTTGGATGATATGTAGTTGGGATAATCTCACTTCTCCTGATTTTACCTGGTGAAAGAAATGACTGCAACAGCTGAAACACAGGAAGCCAGGAGTTACAAGGAATACAGATTCATCTCAAGAGGGCTGACCTGGTTGGGGTCTCAGCTGTAAAGACAGCCCTATGCAAAAGAAAAATGTTTGCTGAAGCAGAGCCCAGAGCTCTGAGCTCCTTCTCTCATTGGGAACTCCCTCCATGCAGGACTACAGAATAATCAACATTTTTACTCGGGCCATATGATACAATGCCCTTCATCAAACAAGCTCAGCGAAACATCTGGGACAATGGATGATGACAGCCATGAATCCCAACACAAAACTTGGTGCAAGAGGAAACAAATGAGTCCCTCTCCTTCTGGAGAGGTGCCCCAAGCACCACATGGTGGAGGTAGGGACACTACTCTTTCAGCCCTGCTCAGTGTGGAGCAAAACCAGCACAAGACAGACATACAAGGTCCACATCATCATTCAGCCTCAGCTCATGCTCATTTCCCATAATACTGGAGAGCTTTAGGCCAGGGACAGATCTGGGGTGTTAGGGAAGGTTAAGTGGCAAAAAATAAGTTTGTGAAGAACACAGCTACCTGCAGAAAGAGAAGCAGCCAAGCAGGACAGGAGGAGGATCTCCATTTTGGATCCAGTACCTGCAGGGCAGTTTGTCTTTCAGAGAACATAGCCTGTGGTATTTGAAGCACCTCCAGCAAATACCACTTCCACCTAAATGACTTTTTAATCAGGCCCAAGCACTGCTACCCTTGTCCTAAAGGCAGGACCAAGGAGGCTGTTGGGGGCTCCATTATCTTTTTGTGCTCAGCTAACACTCTTCTGTTTAAAAGATTAATGAGACACATATTCTCAATCAAGAATCTATTTCAGAAGCTCTTACTTCCAATCATCTGTACAGTTCAGCTAGGAGCATCATCTGCCCTTCTTTTGGTTGGGAGTTTAGCAAAACATTCTATGGATATGTATTTCCCAAAGCTGGATTTGCACAGTGATGGACTGCACATTGATGGTGCTGAAGCCAGGTAACCAATGCAAATCTAACAGTGCACAGCGTGTGCTGAACTGTCCAATAGTAATTTGGGGTAGGAAGTGAATAAGTGAATAAGTGAAGATCCATAGATGGTGGATCTCAGACAGGCTGAGCTCCCCCAGATGAGTGTAAGAGGACATCTCCCACATAACAAGGTATTACCCAATCTCAAGAATCCATAATTTGTGGGGCTCATCTTGTCCATATCATTCTGCCATGATATGTCTGGCTCCAACATGAATTCCTGGGAAGTTTTCCAGTCCCCATGTAGCTCAGCATCGAGCCATGGCAGAAAGATGCAAAGGGAGACCACAGAAGCAGCTTATTTCTGTCCTCTGATTGTTTCAAAGGTAAAACAACTGGCCACACTTCAACTTGAGACACTCAAAGTTGGGTTACATGACTTGCAAACAGAAGACAGGAAGCCAGAGGCTATGTCCTGCTCTGTCACCAGCCTGGGATGCTCAAAGGGAAAGGTTTTGGCCATGTTTTTCAGGAAGGAAGAATCAAGACACTGACTCAGGCTGCCATCAGGATGGCAGCCTGAGCTGAACATGTAGTAGAAAAGTCAAGTTACAGTAATGACATTTAACTGACTCCAGAAGCCTGCTAGTTCCTTTTTGGGCATCTCTGGTCAGTATCACCTTGTTTCTTGTTCTGGAAATCAATATCCTCATAACACAACTCCCTGTTTTTCAGCCGTAAATTAGCTCACATTGCAATTTGTATTACGGCACTTAGAAAAAAGATACACATTCAGCTCCACTTTAACTGTTTTAACAGCACTCAGTAGGTCTCTCAGGAGCTCCCAGAAGCACTGTGTGTGCTGGCTGCCCTTCTAAGAGGCCCATCCATCTCTGTCCCTCTGCTCCTTCTTTTACAGCTCTGCAACGTTCTCATTTTTTCCTTTACTTTTAGGGCTATTTTGACAGGTTTCATAACCCTATTCCTCTTACTCAGAATGGCTTCCAAGTGCACTCTGATTCTCCCACAAATCTTCCCCCGGAGTTTGTATCTCCCTGATCCTCTGTGGTAACAATGTGTACACCATCTCCACGGTCTTGAACCCCTGGGTCCTCCTCACCAGATTTTGGGGTCCGCTGTGCAGACCTTTGCTGATATCCTCCACCACGTTTTTTGTATAGCTTTAGTCAGGGAGAAACTCCAACTCATGAGCAACTATGAATTGTTTGAAGTCTTGTCTATTGAACCAGCGGTTTAGTTTTGCTTTTAATTATTGCTGGGATCCTACATCTGGCAAATATCAGACTAACATGACTGATGATGGATTTGGTGCTAGTTTTTCCACTAAAGCAATTAGTGTTAGGATGAGTATGCTAAAGCTGACAAATAGTCACTTCTGTGTCATGTACATGTGGTCCATGGCTTCAAGCCCTGATTTATTTGCACAAGTTTTTGTTTCATTGCAGTTTTCAGCACGTTTCACACATTTCGAGATCTTCTCTGCGTCCACTTTGCATTTTTTGCTCTGAATAGTTCTTTTTATACCCTTCTTTAGGTTCTTTGAGGTACATCCACTTACACTTCCTGTATTTTTCTGAAGTACTTCAAATAATACAGCACCTGTGAAGCGAATGTGGCTGTCTTCAGATAGCTTGCCATGAATTGCCACAACACTTCAGGTGGAACTGGAAGTACTGGTTACATGTGTGATTCCCTGGCCAGTGCACAATCACAACCATGGTGGCTTCCAGTGATGTGCCACACTCAGCTGCAGCTTCTGTAAATTTATTCCATGTTGGTTTTGAAACTGGATAATTCTTTTTGGTCAAACATGCATGTATTATACTGTTCCCTGTATCATTTTCAAGTACAGCCTCATGAAATACTCTCAGGAGTATATCTGCTAGCAGCAGTGGTTTTCTTGGTTTATTCTCTGCCTCAAATCCTGCAACTGACATTGGAGTTGCATCCTCTGTTACAGGAGTGACATCATCAGTCCCTTTAGTGCTGTGGATATACGGTAACCAGAGTCAGGTTTTTGCCACAAGCTTTGAATCAATACATAAAATTTGTCACCAAAAATCCCAATACCAGACACTCTTGCACAGCTAAATTCAAGTTCCATAAGTCCAAATACATAAGAATTTTTCACCAAATTCCAAGTTCACATAAAAATTGCCTTGTCAGGGCTGACTAAAGGTCTAGCTGGACCATACCCTTTTTAACTCCAACATTTTGCCCCAGCAATGTTCTGTGGCAAGCACTTCAGCCCTTGGCTTCCTTGCTGTGGAAAGAAATAAAGCCTAATACGTGTTGGGAACATGGCCCCTTACAATTTCATTTTAAGCAGTAAAATACTCCCATCATTCCACTGTAATGATCCTTGCACTGGAAACCACAATTAGCTATTCCCTGTTTAGCTTCTCCTTGTCACTCATGATATTATAGACTCCTGTCTCCTCAGTTGTATGTACAGAAACCAAGCCATATCTTCCATTATCCTCACTATTCTCCTTTCAGCCGTTCCCACTTCTAGTAGATTGGTTTTGAGACAAGGGAAGCAGAACTGCACAAGATCTCGTTGAGGGTTTTGTACAACAGCATGATGGTATCTTGTGGTTTGATCTGTATTGTTTTCCTAACAGTTCCTAAGATGCAATTTGGGGTTTTTTTGACAGCTCTTGTGCATTGAGGTGCTGCTTTCTTTGGAAATTTTTGCTACCATCTCAGCCATGAGAGGTGACAGTCAGCTCAGAGCCTCTCTGTATGGGTACAATTAGGACTGGGTTTTTTCCTGAGTGCATCACTTTACAATCCTACACTGTTACAACACTTTTGTACCACTCAAGCCAGAGAGACCTTGAGACACACAAGACACAGTACAAGAGGAGCAGCAAAAACTCCTCTGCACTCCAGCCATGAGATAAGCAATGACATACTGCAATATGAAAATCCTTTCCTGGTAACACAGATGTTCAAGTGAATCTGCCACCCCTGGAATCTGCAGGAAGAGGCTGGCATTCCACAGCAGCCCCATGTTTTTCCTTTGAGAAAACCTGTTGTGTGAGATTAGGCCCTGAAAGGTAAAGTCTCGGCAGCTGTAAAGAGAGATCTACCCACGGGCATCACCGAATGTCTCCTGTTGTTTGTGTCTTCTGCACCTCCCATTTGCTTCTTATGCAGCCCAGTGCAGTTTGTATTTTAGTCCTTTCTCTAATGCCCCTTTTTTCCCAGCTTTAACTTGTACTTACCTCCCGGTGCTTTCCATCACCTTGTGGCAAATCACTGCTCAGTTTTTTAGCCTTTGCAGCAGGAAATTTGAAAAAGATTTTAAGTTCCAGATATCCATTAATTTCTTTCTTAAACATTCCACTGAAATTTCAGATAAATAGATCTGTGGTGTTACTTACCTTATCGAAATCAATCTTTTTTAATATCTAATAAACAATATATTCTTCATCCTTATATGCTACATAACAATTTTGGTGGTGCTATTAAATTCTTTACTTCCCAGTAGTGACAAATACACTCCACACATACAATAGTGCTGCACACTGAAGTTCCTGCATATGCTTTATCTTTATAAATACTGATAAAATAGGTAGGGAAATTACAGACTTGAAAATAAAAAGCATCGATAGTGTTGCAAAAAAAGAGAAAGGTTGCATCCTCTCATATTGTCTTGAAGACAGAGAAGAAAATCTTCATCATTCAGGAGGAAAGACTGGGGAAAAAGGCATTGTTGTAAATATTCACTATAATTCAGAATAACAAAGCACTGTGAAGTACAAGCAGTAAAGTCTAAAAACTGGAAATCATTGCTATTAATATTACACAATTTGACATGTATTGATATCATTGGGAATATTTATTAGTAAGAGGGAAAAGTGCAGTAGCAATAAAATAATACTCTAAAAATGTCCAGGTTTTATTCTGAAGGTTGTATTTCACATAAAGTGCATTTTCTGCATTTCCCCAAATTTTTAAGTTTTCTACATTAGATCTCAGAAGGGGAAAAAAAGGCAGGCAGAGGAGAAACTGCAAAAGTCTGGGTTTTTTTTACAGGTTTTCCCACCTCTACTGGCAAGAGCAGAGTTGGGACATCAAGCCAGGCTCCTGGGCTTGTTGAGTCCTGGCTTTCCAAGGACAAACTGACTCATAAAAGTTTTGCAGTTTTTATGTGTAGATAGACAGTTTGGCTTTGCCCACCCTGAGTTTGCCTTCAGTCAAGCTTGGTCATGAGTATCCTGACCAGGGCATCTCATGCAGCTTCCACCAGCACAGCAAAGAGATATTCTTTGAGCACAGAAGCAAATCCAGCAGAGCCAGGGTGTGCAGCATTTCAAGACAGGCAAGGCAGTGCTTTGCAATAACATCACCTGCCTTTTGGCACTGGTTTCACAGAGCCCAGCACGCTGCAGAGGGTTGAAGCATGCACTGTGCCTTCACACAGACAGGAAAGATGTGCTGACCCAAAATGGTGACCAGCAGATCAGGCCCTCCCTAATACTGTAGAAAAAACTCCACTGATCTCCATGCAATATAAAGATATTTAAAGCAGCTTTACAGCGCAGTTAATTTATCATCTTGAGTCAACTGTGCAAAGTTTCAAAGTAAGTCAGCAAATTTAACCTTATTTGAAGCAATTCCTCAGAATAATTTACCAAGTTGACTGATTTTTGATTGCGTATCCTTCAGGCCTCCAATATTTTTTTATTAACATATCTTAAGTTAAATATATAATTAATTACAGATAAAACTATGGCTCTTTGTAACTGATTTATTGCAAATCAAGTTTAAATATCATATATCCTTAGATTATTTTAAAAAAGGACTTGAAAAGCTTTTAATTAACTTTATGCTTTCTTAAAACCCATTTAATAACGATTCCCTTCACTGTCCAATGTGTAGCATCATTTCTTGATGTTCTTCTATCAAGATTAACTGTCTTTCAAGAAAATATGCTATGGTTTACTCAAGGGTTTTGGCTCAGAAAATGAGCAATGGGGTGGAATTGACCAGTTTGTTATATAGCTGGCCAGATCTAATGGTCCTTTTGTTTGGCCTTCAAATCTACGAAGGTAAAATTACCCCTTCTCTTTTCCCTCCCTGCTCCAAACCAGTAGTTAAAAGATGGCAATCCACATGAGTTAAGTCTTGTACTTTAATTACTAGTTTTGTGTTTACATAGGAACCAAATAGTTCAAAGTTAAATGTGCAGTAATTAAAGTATTTCCAGATGTGTTCAGTGATCCTACCCTGTTTTTACAGCCTCCAGCTGTCATATATTTTCCTTCAGTGGCTGTATTAGACACGAAAGTGAACAATTTTATTTTAAACTCTGTTTTTGAACAAGAAATATTCCTGGATGTCAGAGATGGTGTGGCCAGTATCTTGATAATGAAATCTCTGATCCAGCAAAACACTTCAAGATGATCCTAACTTTCAATATTTGACTTGCTCCCTACTGTTGTGAAAACACAACAAACAGAGCAAAGAATTCCAGAGATAATGTGTACCACATTGTGGAATTGCAAATGGGTGGAAAAAACCTTTTCCACTAAAATCTGCTAAAGAAAATGTTCTAATTTTCCTTTTAAGATTGTGCTGGCTTTCCTTTTTCTCCCTAGCAGGCTATATATGATTATTTATCATGCTTAAGTTTTACATCACTAAGTGAATACTGAGAACCCTGGAGTTCCAAACTTACTTTGCAGATGAAACAGAAATAATGGCATTATCAACACACAAGGAAAATGTTTTTAGCACCAGGAAAAAAAATCCCAAAGTGCAAAGTGAAAATCTAATCTCTACCTTGGCAATGCCTGAGTGCTCCTGCCCATCCCAGCAGGAAAATTACCAATGGAGCTAGCGGCAAAGATGATAGAAGAGGTTTCTCATGCAGAGAGATGTGCTGTAAGCAAGGGAGCACAGCTGTAAAATTGTTAGGATGAATAAATTTGTGCACAAGGCAAAAAAAGCCCTTCCTACAAACTCTAAAAAGCTTAGTGGCTGCTAACAACTTGACAAAACTTCTTCTTTTCCTGATTGGTTTTGATAGGTCCTAATTAAAATGCTATCTGGCAACTTTCCGTGAAATCAGAAAAGCTTAAAAGAGTCATCTCTCATGTTTTCAGGCTCTGAGCTGTTCCCCTCCACACAAACCAACCCCACCCACTCAGGAGATTAAATATAACAGTTCAGACAAGATGAAATGCAGTGCTCCTACAGTTTTATTTGATTTATTAAAAGGAGAGAAGTAACCAAGTGGGAGGATATGCTGGTTTTGGCTGGGGTAGAGTTAATTTTCTTCATAGTAGCTGGCACAGGGCTGTGTTTCAGATTTGTGCTGGAAACAGCATTGATAACACAGGGGGGGTTTCACTATTGCTGAGCCGGGCTCACACAGAGCCAAGGCCTTTTCTGCTCCTCACCCCACCCCACCAGCAAGGGGGCTGGGGGTGCACAAGGAGCTGGGAGGGGACACAGCCAGGACAGTTGACCCCAACTGACCCAAGAGATCTTCCAGATCATCTGGTGTCATGCTGGGGAAAGAAGGAGGAAGCAGAGGACATTGCGAGTGATGGCATTTGTCTTCACAGGTCAACACTATATGGGATGTAGCCCTGCTCTCCTGGGAATGGCTGAAGACATGCCTGTCCATGGGAAGTGTTGAATGACCCCTTGTTTTGCTCTGTTTGTACGCACAGATTTTACTTTTCCTATGAAGCTGTCTTTATCTCAACGCATGGGTTTTCTCACTTTCACCCTTCTGATTCTCTCCCCCATCCCAGCTGGGTGGACTGAATGAGCAGCTGAGTGGGGCTGAGTTCCTGGCTGGGTTAAACCACAACAGAGGAAAATAGGTCAAACATTGGACATCCTTATGAAAAACCAAAAGCATTGCTCTCCATCTTTGCTTCAGTGCCCTTATTGGTTTTATTGCTTCACCTCTTATGGCATGTAGGTCCTCAAAGGAGTACATCCTTTTTATTCCAAATAAAATTGGAATTTTACTGCTGTTATCAGCGCTGAGATGCCCTGCAGGTAATACTGTCTTCCAGCTGACTACTAGTGGAAAATAGATGGGAATCATGAACACAGTATCTATGTAAGCAGACACTCTGTGTAACCTGCACAAGCAGATTGTCCCTGTTGGACCACGTTCATGCTTTGGAAAAAGGAACAATATGGTGGTCAGACACTGCAAAAGCCAGGTGTTCATTCATACTAAATCAGCTAATTAGTGACCAGTGACATCACAAGTGGTTGTGCAAGACAGCAGTGGTTCTGCCCTGTCACCTAATCAGTCAACTGTGACCTGGCCATCCAGCCGGTTTTTCACCCAGTGAAGAATACACCCATCCAAGCTCTGCTCTGGGTCCATCACTGGCCACTTGCTGTTCCAAATAAAGATTTGTGAAGCTTTTTCCCTAGTGCTGCTGTATGCCAGGTCCAATTATGCATGCAGTGTCCTTGTCTCTCTGCTCAGTAGGCAAAGGACACAATTTAATACATTCTGGATGACCTGTACTGTCCCAAGCCCTCATGGTTTCATGCCTGTAAAGACAAGAGTCACCACACCATAGCAGGTGAATTCATTCATCCTCCTCTGGTCATGAGCACAAAACATTTATGGACTGGCTACAACTAATGACTGCATTGTCTCTCAAACATTATTGCAATAACTTCCAGAATAAACTTCTCCATGATTTTACCAGACACAAACTGTTATCACCAGGCACTTCCTTCTTGTAAAATGGTCACCTTCCCATGGCCTGGGACCTCCCCAGCCTCCCATAAAACAGTTCAGGCAGGCACTGTTCATGTTAATGGTCATGTTAATCAAGTAGGTGAAGAGAACATAAAACTTGGGGTCTTTAATGCAGGTCTACACTTTACTCCTGGATCTGTTTGGCTACCATTCTGTCACCTCTCTCCTCAGCAATGATCAGCCAGATGCTCTTTCCATGAGTCAAGGAGAGCCGTGGCTCCTTGTCTTGAAGAGAGGATAGAGAAGCAACCTGAATGCAGGGAATCCAGGCAATTCCCTCACTGTCAGCACCAAGAGAGAGCACTCGTAGGAGCTCTTGGCTACTGATGATCCCACTGTGCGTGGTGTGTGGGTGACTTCAGGAAGGTCACCAGAAGTAGATATAAAAATTACATCCTACAAAAAAGTGTTAGTAAGTCCCCTCACATCTTTTTTCGTCTGAATTCAAGCTGGTCCTCCTGGCTCTGGGTCCCTGGTCAGATGTTTTAGCACAGCTCTTTCATCTCAGTCTTCTCTCCAGGCATAACACTCTGCATTCAGGCTCCACACCTTCTCCCTGGCTCCCACTCCACTAAGTCTATCTGCTCTCAGTTTCATCCTTTAGAGGACACAATGGTCAGCAGGTGAGAGAAAAAACACAAACATTCGGCATGGGAATTTTTAATCATGTCATGTCATTTTTAGAAAGAATAAGAGGTCTACAGTCTTCATTAATTGAAGACTTTAGAGGATGCTGTGCCCCTGGGCCAGACCTTCTTGGCATTTTAGAGGTCAACCAGTGTCTGTGTCTTCCGATTAGCTTACTTCCATGTGACAAAGGATAAACTTATCTTCTGAGGCCAAAATCTTCTCACAGCTAGTCAGAGGTTAATTTTCTCCATGTATCCCATCAGGAAACACATCCCTGACTCCCATGTTGAGTAGGTGAGCAAAATGTCCACAAATTTATGATGGTGATCCCACATCCAACAGCATAAGAAAAATAACTGAGGCTACATTAGCTTTTGCAAGGCAATGCTTTTGCAAGAGCAAAATCCTGTGATGGGGGACAACAAACTCACTACTGCCTGCCACATCCCCAAACAACAAAACTGAACCTCCTTTGAAATACAGCAGGTTAAACTGATTTCTCAAAATAATTAGGTTCTTCACCATATGAAAACCATTTTAATTCAAGAGAATTGAATTCAGGTCTTTCATCAAGTGTATTCCTATGTTTGTTAAACGGGACTCACAGGCATGCGGGCATACCTCTCCTATAAATTTCATTTTGAACCATCCTTATACGCGCCTACAAAGAGATGCCAGTCGGAATTATGCTTATTCATGAGGATATCACGCAGAGATTATCACTTTCTTGGAAAAAATGCAAAATAAAACCTTTGTCCTTCATAATTTGTTACATGAACCTAAAGTTAACAATGAATTAGAAGGGCTAAACACATAGACCCACGCAGATGCAAAGAGTAATAGTACTGCCATTCACAGCCTAAGGAAGAAAATTTTCTGCCATAACACTCAGCTGGTAAAAGGACCATACATGGTTTTATCCACAATTTCTCAGTGATGATCTCTCAGGGATGTGGCAGATTCTTTCTTTGATCAGGGCACTGGCAGGCTGACATTACTGGAATCTTGCAGTGAATGGAGGATAAGTACAAAACCAAAAAATAGTACAAAATGGAGACACTACTCCCAATCTGAATTTATAAATGGAAAATACAATGCTGTGCATAAGTTAGCATTGAAAATGGGGTTCATAACTTGGCACACATACATTCAGACTGCTCACATGAATGTCTTTCTAAGAAATTTGCTACAAACTCACAATAATGAACTTGACACAGACATTCATGGCTGATGTACTTTGAGCTCTGTTATGCAGGAGGCGGGACTACATAATCACAGCAGTGTCTTTAAAATCTATAAATACAGAGTTCGCCTTGTGATTAAATCATCACACACCTCCGTGAGGAAAGGGAGTTATTGTCTCCCCTTTATGGAGTGGGAAATTAGGCACAGCTTTACACCAGTCATAATTATCTTCTCCACCTATGGGTTCATAATCGCTCACTGTGGGGAAAAACACCGTGCAAGTCATTCGTGAAAAAGACCATGACTCATTTTTAACCTATCCCCATGACAAAATAGCCCAAAATGTGTAGTTGTACACATGCCCTTTCCGATGCCAGCAGGAAGGCTCCAGAGATGGGGATGGAAGGACAAATGCAGCCCCAGTGTGTTTCTAGGGGGCTGGAGAAAGTAAGAGGGTGGTTCTGCCTGTAGATCCTCCACTGAGCTCTGAAGGATGTAGGAGATGTGCTCTCCCCTGAGCTGGGACGACCCTAGGAAGGGCAGGTAGCTCCTGGGCTACAAGCCTTGCGGGCCTTCAGCCCAAGGCATGCTGAGAGGAGCAGCCTGGACATAAGGAGCTGCCTCTCATCATGACTGTGAATTGCAAAGGGATTTTGTGCTTCACACAGTCACTTCTAAAGAGGGGAATGCTAGCTATATAATTTGTATTTCATATGCCAGGCCTCTGCAGAGACTCTGGATTCTCATCAGAAATGCCTCATAGAAAGAAAGCCTGCAGGGAAGGGCTATTTTACTTGCTTTTGAATTTTAATAGCAGACTATTTTGCACTGTTACCAGGCGCCTTGAAAGCATCTGGATTCTCTAGAGAAAAAGATCCCCAGGAGACATGTTCCATTTGTTTCTTGTGCAATGCTCTGTGGGGGGATGGTGGTCTATAAACTTCAACATTTTCTAATCTGGGACTCACCAAAAGTCATTGTAACTGGGTTTCACTTTACCCACATTAAATGACATTGATGACTGTAGTCCTTTTATTGTGGGACAGGCACAATGAACAGTGTGCTGTGGCAAGAAAGAGTAAAGACTTGGTTGGCATGGAACAAGGGGCTTGGGATATTTGGGTAGAGGCCACAATTTCTGAATAAGATTTGTGATGGAGAGGATTTCAGGCAGGAAGAGATCGAGAGAATTACAGTACAAGAGGTTTTGGTGCAGGAGATGTTGGGCATTCCCAAAGTTACCATTTCCTTTTCCTACCAACAACCTGCAAAGCAGGAAAAGGCATCAGCTCTTGTATGATCAGGAGTACAAAAAAGGAATATTAACAGTAATGTTGTAGACAAATTCTGCTCTACAATACTGACACCAGGAATTTCAACAAGCTGGCTTAGCAAAGGGTAAACCTGAATCTTTAACAATTACAAAGCTTTTTCATCTCCACTAAACAGCCTTATCTAATTAATCCTCATCTTCCCCATGGAAGATGGGGGGAAAAAATATGGACCTGGAAACAGAAACACAAAAAGGTCAGGTATAATGTCTCAATCCACCTGGAAAATTATAATCAAATTCAGGACCTCTGGACCACTTGACTACAGGCCAGTTCCTAATCCAACCTCAGCTGCAAGCCGTTTGCCTGGTGGTGCAGGAAAAACTGCACCAGTTCTGGGCTTATGGGAGTTTTGCTTCTAGCTAGAGGACTGCAGCCTCCAGGGTTGTCTAAGCACCTTTTGACAAAACTGAATTGTAGAGTGACTTATGCAGTTTTGCTTGATTTACTTGTTCCTTTGATGTGCAAGGATTTAGTGACATGCTTAGCAATACGGTAGCATGAGACTCATTGCATAAAATCAAATCACTGCTGGGGCAGATGCTTCCAGATTTAAAAGCTCAATTGGTACCACAGACACGTAGCTGACTAACTGCAGGCTGTTTCTCCTGAGGCTCAGCCTGTGGGGGCTTTTCAGGACCCCTTTTAGTCCCAAACTGCAGTAATAAGGCTTAGAAGTCATCCTTTGAACCTCGAGGTGAATGTTTTAGGTCAGTAGTAGCTGATCTATAACATTCAGTCTGTACCAGTGTCTCTAAAGGGCTGCTTTCAGCTCTGATTCATCAGCAAGTGCCACCCTTCTCCCCTCCCTTTTCCACCCTGCCAGCTGCAGACATGGCCAGGATGACCTAGATACTTATCACCTCCAGGCTGGATTTTACCTTGATCCACAGTTTTTAAAACAGGACATGAAACAGATGGACAGATCCTAGCTGGTTCACATAGGAACTGCTTCATGGTCTGGGACATGTCAAGTGGCATTCAAGATCCTCTGCTGGTGATGGGAATGCTCCCAAACACAGCTAGAGTGCCCCTGTGACCCATCAGCTGAGCCTGGGGACAGGGCAGCTCCCAAATCTGCGGATGAAGTATGTGACATCAGGGAAAAGGTGTAATCAGTGACTGCAGTGGGAATTAGGTATTTGCATTTTGTTTATGAATATTCCACCTACAGCAGCAGAAGTTTAAATATCTTTCTCAGACTGTCCATGCCATCCCTCTTCCCACCCCTGCCCTCCCCTGCCCTCCCCTCTCCCTCCCGATTACAATGAGCTGGGAAGCATCACTCCCTAGAAAGCTCCAACCACTAGGAACAATTAGAGCATGACATCAAAGAAACAATATCCTCTTCTGTCCTTTGTCCAGCTGTGGGACGGACACCAAGTGATCAGAAATGAAAATGCTGGCTGCTTTAGTTTTTCCATCATGATACACAACAGCAGCTCCTTAGGGCTGTGACCCTGCATGGTTCAAGTCAACAGGAGCAGAGGGCCCAGGACTGCTTATGAAGGACTACCAGCATCTGCAGGTTATCATTGCCTTTGAGATTACAAATTACACTGCAGGTAAAACAAAGGCAACAACCACAACCTCTGCAAGAAGCAATGTGTAAGCTTCTAGTTACTGACAAGAAACTTCAGATACATTTCCTGGTTTTTCAATATCTGAAAGATTCTAATGGTCTCGGTATCTCCTCTGCTCTCATTTTGACAAGAACAAAATCCTGGACCACGCCCAAGGTTTGCAGGCACTGAAGATTGCTGTTGGGGATGTAGGTTTGAGAATTTTATAATGAAAATCTTCCTTGTGAAATATTGTTGCAGAATCTCCTATGAAACTATGAATAAATCAAACAGGATGTCTCCTAAAGTGTCCTGGCCTTTCCTAAGAACATAGATCATACCTTCCCCACAGAGTACCTTTGCACAGATCAGAGACCTGGTTCAGTTAATCATCAGACATGGTCCATGTGCTCAGGCAGAGCTCTCTGCTAGACCACAGCCTGAATCAGCCTCCTTCATAGCACCCCAGGTACAGAAATCACCCGTTTGGCTGACTCCTGTGTCAAAAATCCACACCTTTTCTTTCTTGTTATCTGGTAAGGTTATTCCTGATAACAGACTCATTTATAATTAAGTAATTTTTTTCTAAATCACCCATTTCACCCTTTAGCTAACTATGTCAGTTATCTGACCCATATTTCACCAAGAAGTAATTACTGTGCATGCTAAAACCCATCCATCCTTCCATGCATCTATCCATCCTGTCTAAAGTATTTATGCTCATATTTAGGTGCCAATTTCCAGTTATCACAGAAATCCTCCCTCCAGGAACCACCTATCTCTAGGGAGCTCAGCTCTATGTCTGACAGTATGGTACAGAAGCAAGCTGTTGGAATGTGCTCCAGTTGCTTATATCTATGAGGGCTCCTGTTGGATTAAATAAGGTGGATTTGTAGAGTACAAGCCAAGTATAAAACAAAAGGCATCAAGTAAATGTGAGAGAAAAAGTCTTAAAAATAGGATGGGGATGATGGAGGCAATGAAGCAGGAAAATGCACTCAAGCAGCTCCACATAAAAAGCTGAAGATTTGACTTAATATAGCATTCATACATAATCTGCCAGATAAATAAGAAGGTAAAGAGTTATTAAAAGTTATCAGGATGCTTTGGGGCGCTCAGCCATGAACTGACTGGTACAGAAGTGGTGCCTGCCCTGGCTTCAGAGCAGTCCTTGATGTGCTGTTACGAGACCTCTGCTGTCATCTAGCGACCAAGGGGAAGAAGTAGCAGAAAAAGAATGAAAATTGAGGTGAAAGAAATGCCAGTGCAAGTTGTGCCTTGGAAGAAGGAAACAGGGCATTTTGAACACCTGAAGATCAGTATCAGCAGTGAGGTCTCACCTGTACATGCAGAGCCAGTAGAGATATTTTTGAGATCTCCCCCTCATATTCCAGGGTGGATCTAACTCCCCAAGGATCACCTGCAGCCAACAAAGCTCCAATGGGTACATCCAACCACAGAAGCTTCATCATCCACAGGTGCCACCACCAGCACTCCTATGGGCATGCACCTAGGCTATTTTAGATGTCTAGTTCAGGATGGGGCATCTTGCTCCCTAGAGGAACTTATTTGTCTGCAATAGCTATGAAGGGAGTAGGAACATCTCCAATGCAGACACCTACCTGCATGGCAGCTCTCTAGAGTTAGGCAAGATGACCGCTGTCCCTTAACTGGAAGGTGACTCTCACCTGGAGAACAGGTCAGAACTTCTCCTGCAGCCTCGGTGTTCCTGTCCTCATTTTTGTTGATTTTGCAGAGGAAAAACCTCCAACTAGCCAGTCCACAAAGCAATTGACTTTGAGAAGAGACCGTGACCTGGTCTCTTCCTTCACACATGGAAATGAGCTCCTCCAGCCTTCTGGAAAAATGTCCTGCATGGGGACCTGTCCCCTGTAGGGACATGGTGGAGGCAGCAAAGAGCATCATCGGCAGCTGGGAGAGGTTGAAGGCAGGAAAACTATCTGGAGTGAAATGAGGCACGAGAAAAGCAAGAGCTGATGGTGCATACACAGAAGGAGACATCAGAAGGTCGGAGTTCAAATCCCATGTGTGACCTTGACCTTTTGTGTGATTTAGGACAATTTGTTTCACCAGTGCACCCCAGTAAAACAACAGGATACTGGTTTCCCATGGGAACACTCCAAAGGCATTAAAGTTTGCTGGTACAGAACACCACAGTGATGCCGGACGCAATAGCCCGCAGACACTCCAATTTGAAAGAAAATTCGTGTTTCACCAACAAAGAGCTGATTTTCTCTCTCTGCTTTTCAAATACCATGGATGTACAATGATTAGAAAACCCTAGTTTTTCTCATCAGCAGGGCTGAAGCAACTGAGTCTGAATTTTGCCTTTGTTTGCCTTTCCCCCACAGTATTTTCCAGCCATGTTGCAAAAGTGTGTATGAAACACAACCAACACTGTCCCGCTCTGTTGGTAACAAGCCCTCTGTTCCTTCTGTATCTCTATGAATCACTCCATTAGGTTCACAGACCTGCCAAAGGATATTTCAGAGATTTCCTTTCAAATCTTGAAAATAAAATATTAAGCACAATCAATCACTCCTCATGACAGATTCTTGGTTCGTGAACTATTCCCATTTATTAGGAACCATTTATTTAAAGGCCACAGTGCATGGGAGAGGATAGATATTAAGAAAAAAAGCCAGACAAAAAAACCCTTCTTGATCCTAACACCAAAACATGGTGTATTTTCCTTTGTTTTCCTGTTAGAGTCACATATTTGAGCCACAGCCATGCCTTGAACGAGGCAGGAGCATTACTGATGCTCAACAGGGTCCCAGCATTTAGGGCACCATGCTAAGGGCAAAGACCCGGCTCTCACAGTGGGCAATTTTTCGCTCACACGATCAGCAAGCAAAGCTTGACAACAAGCTCTGAAATGATTGAGCAATGCCTTTCTGTGCCAGATGAGGTCCCAATTTGAGCTCTGAAAGGAGGAGCTCAAGCCGGGAGCTTAAACATCAGGGGGTCTGAAGAGCACGAAGCTCCTTAAGACCAGGCAACACTGGAGACCATACCAGGAGTCAGGAAGGACATAGGTTCATGCACCCAAACAAATTCCTCCTGCTACCCCATAAACTAGAAGAAAATCAGCTGCCACATCTGTCTTTTCAGGCAAAGTGGGATATTTCTAAGCAGGATTAATGGCTTTTATGCTGCCCCACCGGTAGAAGCAAGATGAGGGTGAGGGTAGAGCCAAGGTCTCAGCTTGCCCTACTCTTTACCCTTCCTCCACAGCAAAAAGCCAGAACATCACTTCAGTGAGAAGGGGTTTTCTTCCTGCCAAAGGGATGATGAAAGAGTTGGCAGTGCACACCATGGAAGGTGCTGCAGGGCCCTCCAGCCCCCAATGGTACGTATCTGCATGGAGAAGACATAGTACAAAACATCAGAAACAAAGGCAACATGTCACAGCAGCATATGGTACAGGCAGCTCACCTCAGGTAAATTTGCCATAGATGAATAATAAAAAGCACCCCGTTTGCTTGAAGCAGAGGCTGTCATGGAAACCCTGGCAGTGACTGGCATCATTGAGGGGATTCAGATAGAAGTGACAGAAGGAAAGTCTAAGTTCCTTGGGAAGCATCAGAATTCAGAGACTAAACACACCTAGCAGGGCTGACGTCTAGGCTCAGGAGCTCTTCAGCAGGTTGTGCCCATCCAGCCAGGATGTACTGCTGTCCTTCAGTGCCTTTCCTGCAAACTGGAGCAGATTCTTCCCATTATACTTGTTGAAAAGGTGTAAGCCCTGCAGGACAATAAACATATCTGTGTGTTAGTACTTTGACTACCATGGGAGAGATTCTTTGTAACCGTGAAAAAGTGGTTGTTGTGGATATCCACCATGAGGTTTGGCAGCAGAACCTGAAGAAAAAGAGGTGGAAGGGCCCTGTGTGCCCTCCCTCCAAAATGTGATCAAGAAGGTCATGATGCACTCTCTCCAGACCAGCACCCTTCAGTGCTGAAGGCTCAGGGAAACTCCATGCTTTCCATTTGATCTGAATTAACACTAACCACCTTTTTCCAAAACTAGATTTATCCTTTCCTCATTGAAAGATCGCAAATCGGGACGCTCATTTTGCTCTGTTGGCTCACAGACATGTAAGCACCCTCCTCCTGGCACTCATTGATGAGGTTTATGTCTTAATTGGCATCCCCCAAATCACTCCAGCATGAGGGCAAACAACCTGATAAATGTAAGAAACTGCCCTTCCTCCGGTGCCTTTTCCAGTGTGCTTCCCCTTCCAGGCAGCCCGAGCTGTTTTATCACTTTCTCCAAAGGAAAGCGCTGCTGAGTCCCCAAACCTCACAGCAGCAGGGCTCTGTAGATAAGGCAGGGAAAATATTTCACTCACAAGGAAACTGTGCTCATCTTGCACTAACGTCCCTGTCCTCTGGAATCCAAGGCAATAATTACAGCAATTTGTAGATAATTATTTGTTAATTAAAAACAGGCTTGCTGGGTACAGTTACCAATTTCCTCTGCTGGCTGCATAGGGCTGCTCAAGGAGACACTGGGGGATTGTCAGTCTCGTAAAATCGTTCGCTTGTTCTGTTCAGAAAAAAAGTTCCCAGTGGGTCATCTCCCCCCTCTCCTCATATCCTGGCAGGTCTGATTCATTCTCCTAAGACATGCCCAATACAGATTTGTGCCTGGTTTTCCCTTGGTGATTTCCAAGGAAGGTGACTGCTGCATTCCCGCACTGCAGCCTGTTTCCTCAGCTAATTTAATGACCTTTTGCTCACACAGACTCATTTCCAGACACTTTTAAGTGAGTAGTTCCTAAAGGAATCGTGACCCCAAGCTGAGGTTGTAAGCCTGAAAAAAGCTCACCTCCATCCCATGTTTATATGAGCTGTAATAAGTAAACAGTGTAGAGATGGAGTTACAGCTGGGAACAAACTGAAGCTGCTGGTTTAAACAGTGCAGTTGGGGCAATTATTCTGCCCTTGACTGGACAGTCTGGGGTTCGTGGTATTTTCCCAGGCATAGTTTTCAGGCCAGCTGTGAGAGGAAGCAATGACAGGATTTCAGATGTCCCCCACTAAATAGTGCATTCACAAGGAGTGTGTCCTGGGATGATGGTCCTCATGAGTATGAGCATTTTCAATCTTCTGAGTCCTCTATTTCTGCTGTGGAACACACTGTCTCCTGGTTCCACCACATCCTCCAGCCTGCTCCAGGGTCTCCCACAGCTCCAGAACCAGGAAATTAGATAGCCCTGGAAGCAGGAAAGTCACATTGCTCCTGATCTACTTCTGGATTGAGCTGGGCATTCATTTCAGATGCCCCTTCTGTGGCACTGAGGAAACAGCTCATGGAGATCTCAGAGTTGGCTCTATGGGTTCTACACAAAAATGGTACCAGCAGCACCAGTATAAACCCTCATGGAAAGGCAAGCCCATGGGGAAGTATCATGAGAGATGAAAGTGAGCAGCCTCCTCCTCCTGGTTGCAGCAGAGCAGCTTGGAGCCATAGTGACACGGATGGGACAAAGGAACAACATGGCCATTTTGTCATCATGTACCCAGAAGCAGATTGCTTCCATCTCCCTTAGCAAAACAGCGGCATCAATGAGAACAAACCAGTGATAATGGGGAGGGGAAACAAATTAGGCTGTCAATATCCTCTTCATGGAAATAATCTCAAGGTTATCAGTCACACTGCTGGTTTGCCCCTCTAATTTTCTCCTGTATGTGGGCTACCATGTTCCTCTCATCACCTTAGCGGCTCAGTGCCTGCACCATGTGCAGAGGAATCACAATTAAGCAAAGTGGCTGGATGTCATGATATATGGGACTATGTCTCTGCTTCAGCAGCACAGAAAGCTAACGAAGAGCTGAGATTAAACACTGGGTTAATTAGTATGTTTAATTAGTTCACAGTTATTAAATCCTTTCAGACCCTTAGATAAATCGTTCAAAGCACAAAACATTCCTTAGAAATGCTACTGTGTACTCCCCCTTCTCTCTCTCCAGATAGGTGCAGGGCTGGGAAGCTGTAGCCTTCCTCCTGCTGCTTAACACAGGAGTAGAGTCTCCATCCAAGCCTCAGTGGCCAGGCATCTGTCCTTGAGACTACCCTTGAATTTGTCAGTCTTCCAATTTCCAAACTGACAGTTCTTCTGAGAGAGCACGAGGCAGTGCCCTGCTAACATGGACAACAGTCAGTAGGAAAGGAACACCATTGGGAAAAAAGCAGGGAGCAACAGCTTCTTTTAACTCTGAGAGACACAGATTCAGAGGTTTGCTGTGGACTTAGTCACCCAGTATTGTGTCCCTTTTCATGTCAACTTCCTATGTGGCTGCAGCAGACAAGCAGAGCAGCCCTGCAGGAAGAAAGACCTGGAATGGGTGGGGGAACTTCTCACATAGGCTTTGGAGCATTGCCAGTCACTGTGCCAGTTAGGCTGAGGGACAGGAAAGGCTCCTCCAGGCTCGTGTTAGCAGTCTCCCATACCCACCACACTGAATGATTACCCTGTAATTTTCATGTTCATCCCAGCAATCCATGCTACTCCACACCACAGAGCTGCTAAGATCCATGGGGTCAGCTGACCTTCAGAAAACCCATGGCAGCACTGCCAGAGGCTGTTCTCGTAAAGGATTTATTTACAGCAGAGGAATCTGGTTTCTGAGATCACCTTGGAGACTCACCCAAAGCATTTATCACCAGGATAATGTGGGACTCCAAACAACACAGGTGCAATGAGCTCAGGCTCTGGGCAGACTGGAAAACTGATACCTATGGAATCAAATCTGTATGCTCTTTTCATCATAGTTCTATGGGATGTTTGGGTCCAACAGAGGGGGTTTCAGCATTTTTAGAACTAAGCCTTTTCTTCCCCAGTTATTAACAGCTGTGGTGGTGGGCAGGGAATTCAGGTTCTCCTGATGCTAGAGACCTAAATCCATAGGCTGAGAATTAATTGGGGCAAAGGGCTACATTAGATGTGGCTTGCTTAAGGGAGTTTGCCAGGGAAAAAAACTAGCAGTACAGAGTTAAGCTAAGGGATATTCCTCATTGCACCAGGAAAGATATCCCTGAACAATGACTTACCCAGTACTTGTTTGTGATTCTAGTAATTATAAATTATTAGAAAGCAGAAAGCAAAGGCTCCAATAAGGTACTGTTACTCAGCAAAGCAACATTTTGAGAACAAGAATATAGCTTTTCGGAAGATAATGTCTATTTTTTTTCCTCTGTGCAGTTGCAAAAGAAAGGTACTTAATCCTTCTAAAAATAAGTATGAACATATTTGCTTCCAGAGTCTACAAAATGTGTCTGCATCAAAGCAATGTGGAGACATTTGGGAATGAAGTAGCTAATTTGATACTCATAAGAAACCATAGCCAAGGACTCTGTCTCAGAGAACTGGGCTGACCTCTTAGCAGCTGATGGTAGTTCTAAAATGACTTCTCATCAGTGAAAGCCCAATCTAACATCAGTTAAAATAAATTAAAAGCTATCACTGGCTTCTGCAGATATTGGATTAGACCATATAAAACCCACTTGAATGCTGGGAACCCAAGGAAATTATCATGGTAAATCTAAATTCTAGTGAAGCCTTACAGGCCTTAAAATATCTCTCTGCAGCCCCATTAAGAATAGGTTTCTACTTAGCTAATGAATAATTCACTCTTTTTCCCTTTTATTGAACCACCACAAACTAAGCTCAGCACAAAGTCCAACATTCCAGCCTCATTTTTGCTCACAGCAGATCCAGAGCATGTTTCTGTTGAAAAAGCAGTCCAGAGAGTAAAGGCCTGAGCATAGACATTGCTTCCCCTCAAAATATCTCTTCTGATTTCCTGATATCCCTACAGAGCTCAGAAAAGCTCTCCCCAACTTTTTCATCTCCCCATTTCCAGTCACTTACCCTGGGCTCTGGAGATAGCGTGACTTCCAAAATGACCAGGATCTGGAAAGACTAACCTCCGTTTAGGAGCTGGTCCTCCCCTTTGTCCATCTCCTGCTGCTCATTTTTGAAGCACTTGATCTTCATTTCAGAAGGATGAAACCTTCTTGGAGAACAAACCAGATAGCCAGGATAGCCCCACAGATCTGTTTCCATCGGAGAAATTTTTGCTGTTTAACTGAAAAAGAAAGAGATGAAGAGTGATGGCCAGTCCTTCTCAGGAATCACTCCTAGCAACCAGACAAATGGATATCATACAGATTATTCCTTCAAACCACTTGCCATTATTCCAGATGCACTGCCTTCAACTTGACCTCACATTACACAACTCCCAGCCATATTCACCTTCAAGCCTCTTTCTTTCTTCCCTCAGTGAAGGACCATCGTAGAAGACAAACTCTGCTTCTGCCAGAAACATCTCCTGGGAACATTTCATGTCTCCTAAACGCAGATGGAAGTACAGAAGAACCATTATTTCTCACCATCTTTTTAAACCTTCCTCCCTGCAGACACCCTGACAACCAGAGTCCTGCTTCCCAGCCCAGGCTCACATTACTACTCTGAGCCACAAAGAGTACCAGTGCTGTCTGGAGAGCTTTTAGGAGGGCACTGCTCTGCATGGCAAGAAATAAAATAAATCTACATTCAGACACAGTCGTGTCTTTGCCGACACCTGAAACATCCAGCAGTGAAAAGAAGATGGGCAGCTATAGGAAATGAGGGAATGAGGCCTAAAACGCTGAGATTATGCTATAAAATGTGTGGCTAAGGGACTTCCATGAGCTATGCCATGAGATGTGTGGCTAAGGGATTTCTGAGGGCATGAAGACTGAGGCGGAGGACTAGTTTATCAGGTGAAGGCTGGGTGACCCTCATCACTGCAGGAGGTGGAAGAGGGAGTGATGCTAAGGTGTCATGGTCCTGTTCCACCCTTGCATAAGACCCACAGCCTTTGTGATCTCTCTGTTACTCTTGATATTCCTCATTTACATATAAAGTGTCTGCCCCACTGCTTATGACAGTAGGAACAGAAGATCTCACTATGGTCTCACCTCCACTTCCTCCAAAAGTATAGTGGTGCCATTTGGTCTTTAGAAAGAAGGATATTCAGCTGGATGGGAAAAGTTCAAATCCAGTCCAAAAATATGTGAGGCCAGACTTTCCTGTGTTATGCCCTTGCCTTCAATTACCCACAGGCAGTCCTGGAGCAGATGGGTCTGAGGGGAAGGACCTCACCCCTTTCCTGGTGTGTTTAGACACTGTCACTGGTGCTACCCTCCAATTCTTCCTTAAATTAATTGTTTATCTGGCCTGGAGAGGGTTTTATTAGTCAAATAACCCTGGAAAAAAAATATTCTGGGCAGTATGGCAGAACAGGAGGAAAAAACCTATAGCTGAGAGCAGTAATAAATGCACCATCTGTGACCAGGCACAGAGAACACGTAACACGCGCTGAGCAGTCATTATATACGTGTTTAATTCTCACATTAAGCCAGGAGTTCCCTGAATGACAGAGCCCAAATTTCCTACCAAATTACATCCTGTATCTCTGCCTGACACTGCAGCAGCACCAGCTCCTTCCTGCACTGTGATTCTCTAAGAAACCACATCACAGCAGAGTACCAACAGACAGCAAAGCTCAATGCTGGCCCTTACAGGAGGGGATGGTGATTGGCATTAAAATAAAACTGATTTTGCTCATTCGGGAGTACCAAGACATGCGTGCCCCTCTGTTTCCATCCAACACTGAGGCAGTAACCTGTGTGTGTCCAGGCAGTCTGCACAATTCCATGCAGTGGCACAGAGGACAGATACTGGACAAGCTGTCCTTGCTGCCTCAGTATGTGCTTCTGTCCCTCCCTGTACTCCACCCCTGAGGTCTCCTGTCCTACCTCTCAATGCCTTTCTCATTCACCTGGTTCTGTCTGTGCCCCTGCCCTGCAGCTCTAATTCCTCGGGATGGCATTTCAAGGCAGGTCAGAGCTCAGGTCAAGGCTGAGCCAGGGGTGGTGACATCAGCTTACTTGGAGCAAAAGCAGAGGTGAAGGAAGGCCCTGGCAAGCAGCACTGGACTTTGAGGACAAGAAGCTTTTCATGCACAGATAAAAATAATCACATGAGAAAGTCAAAACCAGGCATCTACAAAGCTTTACTCCCTTTCCCAGGAGCCCAGCTTGTTTCTTTTAACTGCGGTCTCTGGCCAGCAATTCCTTTCTTACCTGGGACTTTACAGCAAGGTAGGGATTTGTGTCCCTACAGGCAGTGTCACTACCAAAGCTGCCTCCCAGCACTTCCTGGCCCTGGGGCATCCCACTGCTGCTGTCTCTTGTGTCACTCACAGTTCTCCAATGATCAAAGCACAGCAATGAGGCAACCTCTGACCACAAGCACAGCAGGCATGTTCAGCTGCTGCCTCCCTGCAGTGATGCTGCAGAAGAGGGACAGGCACAAACCTGGCAACTAGAGCAGCAAAGACTGGGCTGCATGGGGAAGCAGCACTGACCTTACACATTTCACAGAATCACAGAATGTTTTGGGTTGGAAGGGACATTTAAATATCATCTCGTTTCAATGTTCCTCCTGTGGGCAGGGGACCCTTCCATTAGACCAAGCTGATCCAAGCCCCATCCAACCTGGCCTTGAATGTTTCTAAGGTTGAGACAGCCACAGCTTCTCTGGGCAACCTGTGCCAGTGCCTCACCACCCTCACAGTAGAGGATTTCTTCCTCATGTGCAATCTAAATCTACACTCTTTCATTTAAAAACCATTGTCCCTTATCTTTGCACTAAAGGTTTCTCTGTCTTTCTTACAAGCCCTCTTTAAGTTTGGAAAGGCTGCAGTAAGGAAGAAGCCTTCTTTTCTCCAGCCTGAGCAGCCCCACCTCAGCCCGTCTCCAGAGCAAAGGTGCTCCAGCTCTCTGACCATCTGTGTGGCCTCCTCTGTACTCACTCTAACACGTCCGTATGTTTCCAGTGCTGAGGACCCCAGAGCTGGATGCTCCAGGTGGTGTCTCACAAGAACAGGGGGCAGAATCCCCTCCCATGCCCTGCTGGCTGCATTACTTTGGATGCAGCCCACGGTATAATTGGCTTTCTGGGCTGCAAGTGCGCATTGCTGGGTCATGTCCAACTTTTAGCCCCTACCTCTTGCCANCCGGGCCGGAGCTCTGGGGGAGCGGGCCCGCCAGACTTCGCCATGCTGGGCGCCCGGGGCGGGTGGCGAGCCCTCCGCCGCTGCGCCTCCCTGCCGCGGGCTGTGCGGCTGCGGGTGCGCGAGGCTCTGGGGGCGCGGGAGCCGGCGGACGCGGTCAGAGTGCAGGTGAGTGCCCGGCCCGGGGGGTACCCGGCGATGGCCCGGCCCGGGGGGTGTACTCGGGGTGTGTGCCCGGCCCGGGGGGTGCCCAGCAATGCCCCACCAGGAGCCTGAGCGGAGGGGAGGGCCTGGAGGGGCGCACCGCACGCCCTTGGCATAGGATCGTGTGTTGCCCTGCTTGCTGGTGTTCCCAGCTGGCCGAGCAGTGGTTGCACACACGGAGTCCCTGCTTCAGTGCAGAACTGTGCAGTTGTCAGTATTTCTGCGTGAATGCGAAAAGGACTGCGGTACTTGGTAACAGTTTTAAACAAAGTNTTAAATATCATCTCGTTTCAATGTTCCTCCTGTGGGCAGGGAACCCTTCCATTAGACCAAGCTGATCCAAGCCCCATCCAACCTGGCCTTGAATGTTTCTAAGGTTGAGACAGCCACAGCTTCTCTGGGCAACCTGTGCCAGTGCCTCACCACCCTCACAGTAGAGGATTTCTTCCTCATGTGCAATCTAAATCTACACTCTTTCATTTAAAAACCATTGTCCCTTATCTTTGCACTAAAGGTTTCTCTGTCTTTCTTACAAGCCCTCTTTAAGTTTGGAAAGGCTGCAGTAAGGAAGAAGCCTTCTTTTCTCCAGCCTGAGCAGCCCCACCTCAGCCCGTCTCCAGAGCAAAGGTGCTCCAGCTCTCTGACCATCTGTGTGGCCTCCTCTGTACTCACTCTAACACGTCCGTATGCTTCCAGTGCTGAGGACCCCAGAGCTGGATGCTCCAGGTGGTGTCTCACAAGAACAGGGGGCAGAATCCCCTCCCATGCCCTGCTGGCTGCATTACTTTGGATGCAGCCCACGGTATAATTGGCTTTCTGGGCTGCAAGTGCGCATTGCTGGGTCATGTCCAACTTTTAGCCCCTACCTATTGCCAAGTCATTCCCTGCAAGGCTGGAGACCCCGATTGCTGCTCCTCACCTGCCACTCAGAGGAGCTGAAGGACAGAGGGGCATAAGCCTCAGAAAAGACAGGAGAAAAGGTTTATTCGTCAGCAAGGCCTGCAGAGCAGACCCGAGTCCTGCACCCCTCCTCAGGAAAAGTGAATGTCGAGGGGCTTGTGGTCCCTGAGAGAAGCCCAGGGGGACGGGAGAGTGGCTGAACGTCTGCAAGAACAACCGCACACCATCCCCAGACCACGCTGCCGCCGAGGTGCTCCCAAAGATCAGCAGGATCCCTCACCCACACCACGGAGATCCCTTGTGTCACAACACGGAATCCCTCTCGTGGCCATGGAAGATCCTTGCCCCGCTGGGAGCCGAGGTCCCATACGAGGAACTACATTTCCCAGGGCCGCTTGCGCCCGTGCGGCGGAAGAGGCGGGCTGAGCAGCACACTCTGTTCCGATTGGCTGTTCGGGGGCAGTCCGAGCGGCCATTGGCTGGGCGGGCGGNTGAAAGAGGATAGATTTAGATTCACAAGAACGAAGTTTCGCACTGTGAGAGTGGTGAGGTGCTGGCACAGGTTGCCTCGAGAAGATGCAGCTGCCCCATCCCTGGAGGTGTTCAAGGCTAGGATGGGACTTGGAACAACCTGGTCAAGTGGAAGGTGTCCCTGCCCATGGCAGTGGGGTTAGAACTGGATAACCTTTAAGGTCCCTTCAATTCAACCCTTTCTGTGATTCTACTGACCCAGAAACCAGTTTGTAGCGCACAGGTATTCTTCTCACACACAGGTGAAGCCTAATAGAGTAGGAAGATGCTCATCCAGTGCAGGTTCTTTTCAGATGTAGTTTGATGAATAATGCTAGTTAGAATAAACTGATCAGCTAAAATGTGCAGTACTGTCATTCCTCCCCCTTCCCTGTCCTCCAGACTCTTGCTGCTTTACTCTTCCCCTGTGCTGACAAAATATGGGGATTTGGTATTAAAATGGGCTAGAAATCTGGTCTGGCTGAAATCCAACCTTATGGCCAGGTTGTTGGAATGTGCAGTCTAGTTGTTACAGTCAGGATTGTCACTTTCATTTTACATTCATTCTGGTAAGGTGTGAAGTGGTCAAAACATTGCTCTCACAGCCTCTGCTGCTCCAGTACAAGCCTGTGGGTATGCTCTTACTTCCTATTGTAGGATCCAAGACTTCTCTCTCCTTATTTAACAGATCCCAGAACAACTTGATGAGGTGGCAAAAAAAGCTCTTGAGAATGTTTCTTTTTTCATTTTTCATTTTTTGGTGTGTTTTGTTAAGGAGCGTTTGTGGGGAAGGAAACTGGGAAAAACATCTGCCTTTATACATTAAATGTTCATCCAGTGTAACATACATGGTGTGTTCTGGGGATTTGCTGGAATACAGAGGATAAGCACAACAGCTTCAGGCATGTTACTGTAGGAAATACCTTTTACTTTAACCATACAAACATGAGGATGCCCAGATGATCTTGTTTCTTGCATTAGTTCTTCCTTCAGGTGGAACACTGCAGGAGTGGTTTAGTCTGTCTGATTCACTAGGTTCGTGTCTTTAAAATCTTCCATGGTTCTTACATGGGACATGGAAAGCATGTTATACAAGCCTGTGTAATGCTTTGCCTGTATTAGTAGTCATTCTTGAAACTATAGCGTGCTTTACTTCTGCTGCTGTTTATGTCTTGATTTGTTCTGTCTGGGTGAGGGAATTAGATGGAATTGCATTGGTTTGTCTGGTATAAAATCCCTGAAGCACTTGCACAGTTTGAAGTCTTTAGGACTATTTGGTCCCTTCCAGTTAAGAAAAGATGAAACTAGTTGGAAAAGAGGCAGTTTGGTTGTTTAATCAGCACTGGTTTTGGTTGTTCTCGACAGTATTGTTAGAAGATGAGCTGGAAGGTCCCCAGCAGATAATTTTGCAGTGAAGGCCAGCTTTGTCTCAACTGTGGTGAGCTGAGCAGCAACTATGGGAGTTATGTTTTAGATACTATTACTATTGCTTGCTGCCTTGGTACTGACTTAATATTTCCCTTAAAAAGAAAATAAAATTTATAGGTCATTAAAAAACTCAAGACATTAGCCTGCACTGTACATGGTCAGTTCTACTGTTTTGCTGTTACAAAGAACTTGGGTATTACTAGTGTTATTCTTTTCATGAAACAGGACAAAGTATTTCTAAATTTTTTTCTTAATTTCTTTTTTTTTTCCCCATGAATACAGTGTAGCAGTCTTGATCTTGAGATGAAAGGAGAAACATCCAAGGCAATAATTTTTATTCTTGTTTTGCATGACTATGTAGCTTTTCATGTGAATCTACTGGCTGCATTGTTGTTTTAGGAGTCCAGCAATTTAGGGCATGTAAACCACTAGTGAACAGACTTGAAGATTTGAAAGATTGGAACCTTTCTACAGGGATACAACAAAACTGATACCAAAAACCATCAGAATGGTCTTGAGTGTATTGTAATGAAGAACTGTGCATTACTGATCTCTCCTGTTTTAGTAAGAAGTGTTTGGAAGGGGCATCACTAATAGGAATATGTACTTTGCGAAAATACTTTACATGTTCAGAGTGCTTTGTTGCTTTCTGTATTCTCAGCCCCCCAAAGATGCAGGTACATCTTACTAATCCTTGCTGTTCTCAGAAAGGGACTCTGCCTCAGAACAATGTCTCTGCCTAAGGATTTGTTTCTCTCTGCTTTGAAGTCAGAAGAAAAACTGACACTGACTTTTTTTCTCTTTTTGTTTTTTATTGTTACTATTATTTTACTCCTAAAGAAACAGTTACTTTGATTTCAGTAAGAAGCTGAAATAGGCCTGATGTGTCCAGCTCAGCTGGAAAAAGAGTATGAGGACACAGCGTTCCTGCCAAGAAATAACAAATCTCTTTTTCTTTTACCTCTAGGGCTGGGTCCGCTCTGTGCGATCCCAGAAGGAAGTTATGTTCCTGCACATAAATGATGGGAGTTCTCTGGAAAGCCTCCAGGTGGTTGCTGATCCCAGCCTGGAAAAGAGGTAGGTCCATTTGAAATAACTGGAGAAATTTTTGTGTTAAGCAATGTTTGGAGGGGTCTGCTTAGGCCTCCTTGCCTGTGCCAGGGTCTTGCCAACCGTGCTTGTCACTTTTCTCCCCACTTGTCCAACATTCCTGCCTTGTCCAAAATTCTTCTGTAGCTCTGTGCATCTCTTCACATTCCCACCTCTGCATTTAATAATATTTCATTTAATCAGTTAAGCTCTATGGCTACAGCATCTCTTGTGGTCTTAAGTGATCCAGTGAAATTAACAGGAATGTCTCCTCTGAACATAGTTGTATCAGCACCTACTTAAGCTGTTGTTTTTTCTTGGTTTCTTAGAGACCTGACTTTTGGAAGTGCAGTGGAAGTGCAAGGGAAGCTTGTCAAAAGTCCTCATAGGATGCAAAACATGGAGCTGCAAGCTGAAACCATTCGTGTGGTGGGACCTTGTGATATTTGGGTATGTCACTGCAGCAGGAGGGTAGGACTGCTGGAAATCAATTTTTAAAAGTCCCCGTATCCAGCAAAGCATGTTTGAAGCTGTATTTTCTTTAAGTCTGAGTGGTCCTGTGGACTTTGATTTGTCAGCAGTGTCTGTAGGGCACATCAAAGGAGAGACATGGGATCACCATGAAAGCTCATTTCTGGGGCAGAGCTGTTTCTCCATGGAAGATGTGCACAGGCTGACAGTTAAGAGTTTGCTTTTGTCCCACCCTGAAGCACTTACTTGTGCAGGTGGCTTACCTGGTACGTCTGGCTCTGATATGAATTGGAGAAACTGGCATGGAAGTATGAAGTGGAACTGGCAAGACACTCTGGATTGTGCAGCTGGAAGAACCATATCTGCCACAGGCACATTCAGAACCAGCTTGCTGTTGCAGCACTGAGGTGCACAGCTGGGTTTCAGTGGGGCTCAGCATCCAAAAGGTGGAGCATTTTAGAGTGCTAATACCTCCTCTTGTGGTCGTGGCTATTGCTCTGCTGTAAGCATTATAAAATACACAAAATAACCAGAAAAGAGATGCAAAATCGTCTAGTTCTTCTGTGCTCTGTAATGGTGACTGAGTTTTAGAAGGGAGAGATGGCATTCCATGAATAGCAATAAAACTGCATTGACTCCCAAGTTCTCATCCTCTTGACTTTGATTTCCTTGTTGTTTTCAGTCATTTCCCCTGAAAATGAAGGAGAGGCACCCACTGGAGTATGTCCGACAGTTCCCTCACCTGCGATGCAGGAACAACACCCTGGGCGCGCTCCTGCGCATCCGCAGTGAAGCCACTGCAGGCATCCACTCCTTCTTCCAGGTAGTGTAGAATGCTCTTCCCAGGCTGGCTTTATGGGAGCAGGTTAGGAGGGAAGGATCCTACATCTTGCCTGCAGGGTATGGATTTTGCACACAATGGTTTTCTTTACAGGCCTGGGCTTGGCTGGGCCTTGGCCAGACTGTTGCTTATGATCAGGTTAGTGCATCTGTGGCCTGTCAGTGTCTTTCCACCCATTTCCTGTTGCTTATCCCTTTCACAGAGTTGCAGTATAATTGCCTGCGAGTGTGTGGTCTGTGGTACACTGCATAATATGGACTTGTTTAACCCATCCTCTGCAGTGACCTTATGGTCCTTGGACAGAAACCTCCTCCCACATGGAAAAATTGTGATACAGGAACACAGACAAACTGACTCAGAACTTCATGTTAGTCTCAGTTCTTGGCTCTTACTGCAATACAAGACTGTGTGGATGCTGTTGGCTGACATTAGGAGACTCCTGTTCTGATGCACCTGAAACTGACGGGTGGGAGCCACCTGTGTTTTCTGAATGTGTCACTCAAGCTGGGGGCATAGCACAGGCTTTGTGCAGGCTGGGGGGCAGTGAATTGACTCTGATGCCAGATGTCACGTAGAGACCATGTGATTCTTTGTGTGAGTAGATAAAGAAAGTTATGTTCTCTAGCACACCTGAGCCTTTCTTTAAAGCTGTTCCTGGAAATAAACATGTTCTAATTTAGATAAGCTGTCTTTAGTTTGAATAGAATCATATTCAGAGCATTCTGATGACAAAATCCATCATGTAATAATTAGTGTGGCCCAAGGAACAGGTTAGAAATGTCGAGATGAATTTCTCATCCCAGGTTTGCTGGTCTTTGTTCCTGCCAGTGGCAGGGAAGGCTTGCTTGCTCTAAGAGCTCTCTATGTGGAATTGCATGGCATTTGGATGACTTTTGTGGGTTTTATTGGAGTGGGAGGGGGTGTTTTGGGGTTTCTTTAAGGGGTTGATAGAAATCCTGTGTCAGGTAACACTGCTGGTTTCAGGATTGTGCCTGCTCCTGAGGTGGAAGCTGGCTCTGTTGGGAATCGGTCTATGCCGGTGTCGAGCCACAAGGTGGCATTGCCTACAATGGTTTGTGCTTCCAAACCTGGACGCCGAAGGCAGCCAAGATAGGAAAAATGTCTTATTCAGGCTTTCAAATCAACTCCTGCTCAGGCTCTGATATACCTTCCTGTTTACAATACTCAAGAGCAGAGCTCTATTAAAAAGTAGAATGTATCATCAATTTAGCAGTGGCAGCTTCCATTTCTAATGGAAGGAGGTCTTGAAATTGCCACTTGCATCATCCCAAGAATATTGCAATTTCCAACTTGACAATGTCAGAACATACCATAGCTACAAAGTATAATTGGAGCATTTTCAGTCTGCAAGGCTGTAAGGAGCTTAATGGTGGAAGAAAATAAGTGGAGCTGTTTGAATACACACTCAAAATTATCGTGGCGCTCTGTAACTTTGAAAACCTCTCTTTTTTTAGCCTGTTCATTTCCAGGAATGAATGACTAGTGCCCAGTGCCTTTGGTTTGGATGTTGAAAGCTAAAATGTCCTCTTTAAATCTTCTGAGAATTGTGGTTCATGTGGGGTAGGAGCATTGTTCCTAGGCACAGTAAGATAGTTGCATTGTGAATGGCAACTTCCACTCTGCACATCAAGTTCCAGGTTTGTGAGAGCCAGTAATACAACTTGAATTATTTTAGAAGCTTATAGAAGGTGAATTATCCAAGAGGTTTTTAGAGGATTCTCTTATTTCAGATCTGGGCAGTTTGCCTTACTTTCCAAAGCGTGTAAGGGATCTTCTGTTTGAAATGTGCTTCTTTTCAGCAATTGCTACCACTCTGTGAGGAATTTAGGCATTTGTCAAACATCTCCTGTAGAGCTGGGAGGCCGTGTAGCCAGCAGGGCTCTGAATATGCAGGGAACTGTGTCAGAGGCCTGCATTTTGTACTGGTAGACTGAAACTTCCTTCTCCAGGAAAAGCAAGTAGTTCTGGATTCAAAGCTTCCTTCTGTGCAGTAACTGGATCCCAGTGAGGAGCCAAGGTCTTTGCACCTGTAACCAAGGCAGCGTAGAGCTGACTGCAGGGACTTTGCTCCCTCTTGGCTGTGTTATTGTACTCCCACAAAATGCATTGCATGTCCATAGGAGGTTTTTGTTCCAAATTAATTCTAGTTTGATTCTCAGAGTGGGCAGTAAATACTACTCCTGTCTTGCTAGCCCCTTAAGCAGCTGATGATAAGGACCAGGACCTCTCACGTGACTGACGGAATTGTGTTATTCTGGTAAAAGCTGTGAAGCTAAGATGTATCTGTCCACTGAATATTGGGTTGCAGGTATTTTAAAAGCCTATGGCTGCACTGCAGAGAAATCCAGAGAACAGGGGCTCTTCCTTCATTCAGCCTTACTGGTTTCAGAGGCCTCTGCTGGATTTATGAACTCTTACATGAATGTGTAATTCTGCTGGTTCCTAGAACATGACCAAGCCAGGGTATACCCTGTCTCTTAAAATCAGCTTGACGTCAGTATCATAGAAGATGCAAGGTAGGACTGACACTTTATTGGTGGTTGGGTGTTTTTTAAGGTTTTTCATCCAGGGATTTCTGTCATCCAACACATTTGATCACTTTTTAATACAGTACATAGAGTGTCCTTTGCCTAACCACTGCCTTCCAAAAAGCTGAATAGGGGTGAATTTGGTTGAAGCTGCCCAAATATATAAAAATGCTGAAGGAAATGAGAAGAAAGGGGAATAGTGTGGAAACAGGCCATTCCAAAAATCTCATAGGAATGACATGAATTTTGTTTGGTTATGAAACTTGGAGGAAAACACACAGGTAGTAAACACTGATTTTTTAAATCATGGTAGCATTTAGTTTGTCATCTGCCCTGTAAGGCAGGAGCAGCCCAAAAGACTACATGTGCTGTCCTGGCTGGGGAATAATGGCCTAGTTGTGTGTGCTGTTTGATGTCATCCTCGAGGGTGACGACTGGTATCTTTAGCTGGTTTAACTTTGCTGTTCTGTCTGTTCCAGGATAATGGATATGTGCATATTCATACCCCCATAATTACATCCAATGACTGTGAAGGTGCTGGGGAACTCTTTCAAGTTGAGGTAAGTTGGGTTGCATGAAGTTTGTTTTGATTTTTTTTTTGCAAAGCAATTCTTGAGTTATTAAAGGTTAGAGGAAATGTTTATCTTTATAAACCCTTTATTGTACTTCTGTGATCAGTTTTTTAATATAGCAATCCTTTGCTTCAACTAATAATTCAGACAGTTAAACAGATGCATTATATTTTTTTTAATTTTATTGCTACTTTGTGCATTAGTCAGTGCCTTTTGTACTGTTGAGGTTGTTCTATTCCTGGTGCTGTGGAAAAATTTACAAAGAATAACAGAGGGAGGTGGAACATCTTAGTAAACAGAACGATGTGATCATAAGAGCCCAAGAGATGGGATGGGTCATTCAGGATGGACTACTACACTCAGATATTTCTTAGCTTTGAAACAAAGAATATAATTCACCATGAGATAATCCTCAAAAAAAAAGTCAGCAATACCTGAAACTCCTTTTCACTGATGTGTATATACAGGTTCCTCCCTACAAGGTACTCATGTTGTATGTCAGAATTCTCCCCTAGTGTGGTCAAGCCTCCCCATAACCACCAAATTACTGCCACAAGCTATCATTATAAGAGTACTTCACATCATGGGTCAAAACCTCCTGTGAAACTGAAATACAGCCATAACCACTAAGATCTCCTCCACAGATTTCTCATTATTCCTGACCCCACAGTTATTAATCATACGGAATTCCATCTGCGTTTTGTACTTCTGTATTTGAAATTCACTCTTCTGTCTCAAACAACAGCATCCATTGCCACTTAATGCTTATTGGCTCCAGCTTTGCTGGTGATTCATCTGTAAGCAAAAGAAAAATTGTTGAGGTAGCAGTTGCTTGCTGTGGGACTGTGTCTTCCACTCTGCACAGCCTCACGACAAAAAAAGCTTCTTTCTACTTGTTCTCCAGGATCTCATGGTCTAACCTGTGCTACCAGTGATTCTCTTCCAGACCAGTACATGTGGCTCAGCTTTTTGCTTGCTGGGACAATAGGGTTGATTAGCTAAACTAAATTGTTCCTGTTTAATTGAGATGCCTTAATGCTACCCAAGGTTCACTCCAGGCTGTTGCATGCAAATTAAGACATGAAAACAAGTGACACTTAATGATGGAAACATTATGCAGTTTGCAGCTGTACAGTGTATTGCGTCTTCGGTACAAATTGTATCCACTTGAAAGCTGTAGAGGATGCAGGACTACAGCGTAGGTGGCTGGTAGTGACAGAAGCCCTGATGTAAATGTTGAATGAGGTGCTGAATTGTGAGCCTGGAACTTGTATAAACTGAATCTTATCTGAATGCATGGTTCAAGGCAGATATTTTACTCCTCCCCAGTGGGATCGCTGAGGTGCAAATAATACCTGTCTTGGGGAAATGTAACTACAGTTGTGCTTGAAAGGTATGGTTTAAGTGCCAAGTCAGACCCCATTAAATGGCCTGTGCCATAAAGGAAGGACTTCACAAACCCACTTGCTGCTGGTAAGGGGGAAGTTCTCCCTGATTTCCTGTTTCTTCTTTGAGTACACCTTAATTGTCTGGCCTCATTTAAGACTTAGTTTTGTTTTTGCAAAGCCCTGTTCACGATTGGTCCTGGCTAGCAGAGCTCTAAGACCCCCTACTATCCTGCTGGGATCACTTCACTGGAGCAGTGACAGTTATTTGACAGTGAAAATGTGGAGGAGATTAAGCCTGCCTTGAGCCATGCATGTGAGGCTGTCAGACACAAAATAAGAGTGACAGAAGTGTGTCAGACATAATCATAAGGGTGTGGTATTTGCAGCAAAGCCCAGAATCTTCATGTGCTTTTAACCAAACCAACTATCAAGACATTCCTGTCCTGTCTGCTCTATTCAGTCACTTTTTAAACTAGCCTTTAATTCACTGTTTGAACAGGACAAGGGTGAATATAAATTCCTGTTCCTCTTCTATTTGAGGAGGAGCTAAGATTTCTGGTAATGGGAATTGATGGAAGCAACCTTCAAATTAGATTCTTCAGTTGCAAAAAATATTTAAATCCTGTTTCTTAAGTTTTAAGACCTATCTTCTAGTTGCAACCAGATTTTGTGTCCTATTGCTCCTGAATTTGTAGTAGTTACAATACATCTGCTGTTAACAGGGTAGGTTTTTTCTGCCCTTTGGGATATTTTTTAGCTCCCTTGGGCAGCGTATAGAACTAACAGTCTCACCAGTTTTGCTGACCTGCTGCGAGTGGAGTAGTTGAAAACTTCAGCTGAGTAGCCTTTAGGACCCAAGTAGAGGCTGCTTTTGGACCCACTGTGAACTATTGCCTTTAAATAGCCATTTTCTCTGACCAGCACAATTTTAGCTCTCTGACTAATGTCTGATGGCTGCTCAGGCCTGTGCATTCTTTGGAAGTGATGGAAAGTGAAGAGAGTAGGATTGAAGAGATGGGGAAAAATGTATCTGAAGTTAGAATGAAAAGGCTTTTTGAAATATAGTCTTTGATTCTTAAAACTCTTAATCCTGTAGGATTTGTGTTTGTTTATATGTTCAGCTTCCTCATTATCTTTGTTTGGTTTTGGGTGTACTGATTAGTCTGTACATAGTTTGGCTGGGATGCTCTCAGACTAGAACTTGGGATGGGGGAGAATCCATTCCCTCTCTGCTGGGCAAATCAACTAAATATTTTTAAAATTAAGTACTGTTATGGTGAAGAAGAGTGGAGTAAGCAGAGGACATTTTAAAGAATAAGTAAGTCACAAGATGGTAACAACTCCAGAGGAAACTTCTTCACCTGTAAAGTGTAGGTTTGAGGAGAAACTGCCAAAGTGTGAAAACTACTAGACAGACCCTAGCCTACGTGGAGAACATCAGCAACACCAGCTTGTGGCTTTCTGCACTGTTGTCAGTGTCATCCTGTGGGATTGCACATAGGGAAGAAAGCATCTTGTCTGCACTTCCTTCTTTAAAGTAAATTTGTTGAAACTACTAGAAGTGCCTTCACTGTTGAAAGCAGTGTTTTAGTATCATCCAAAGCAGGACGAGGTAATTCTTGAAATAGGGAGAAGGCATATCAGCAGGGGCAGATAGCCCTTATTCTATTTTAATCTGAAAATAATTCCACTATACCAGCAGTTTTAGCACCTCCACCTCAACACAGATTCTTTCCTTGTCTTTTTTTTTCTTTTTCTTATTTTTCTCTTGTATTTCTTCTGAAGTCTAAAATTAATAGCAGCTTTGTATATTGCAAGAAACTTTAGCCAGTCCCCCTTCCATGGCTGCATCCTAGGAAATGTGCCTTACTTTTATCCTTGTGACCCAGCTGCATGTCTGTTCCGTGCTATTTTCAGTAGCCTCCCACTCTGTCTGCAGTGTTGAAGACTCTGCTTTCTGAGTCTCTTGCTCTCTTTTCCACTTTGCTCCCTGGAAAATTCTCTTCGTAGGGCTGCCCTCAGCTGCTGGGGAGAAGGTGGAAGCTTCTCTGTGCTCTGTAAGAGCCTGTCTGGCCCAGGACACTCCAGCTGGTGGCATGCGGGTCTCCACAGCCACTTTCCCTGTTGCCCAGCTGCAGCCTCTTAAAATAACTCAGTGCGCAGTGAGTTCCAAAGCACAGCAATGGTATCATGCATTCACAGCTCCTTAAAGTAGATCTCACATGCAGTTTTTATTGCCTGTGGCCATATTCCTTCCTGGGACCACTCTCTACATGTCAGGAGTGCTTCAGTCTACCTGTCGGCTCCAGCAAAGGTAAAATGTGCTTTTTGTGAGGCTTGTCTCTTCCCACACACACACACCTCATGGCACCTGGGTGGTGTTTGGCTGAATGCGGAGTCTGGATCAGGCCATTTCATTACTTAGAAGGATAACTAACTGTAAACCTGAAGAACCATCCAGGTATAGATAGTTCTTCTCTAAAATGCATCTGGAGATTGTACAGTGTTGGGCTTTCAGAGGTTTTTTGCTTCTCGTTCACAGGGGCAAAAACCAGAATGTCAAAGTTTTTAGATTCTTGAAGGTGCAAGTCCATGGCTGTGCCAGCCGTGGCACCAGCAATATGTACCTGCTGCTAAAGATGCAGAAACTTACTCCTGCCATCTCTTCGGTGCTACTGAAAGTTATCCCTGTTAACACCAAAGAAATCTGGGATCTGCTGGGGAGAATCACAGTTAAATGCAACAGTATTAGTGTCTGTCAGGTGTTTTCCCTTTTAGAAATGTGTGACGGTCTAGGAGGCAGTGAGTCCCTGGGAGACTGCTCAGCAGGGATCAGGGTAAGCTGGACCTGAGCTGAGGGAGGGCTTGCTTTTACATGTTGTAGCTCTCCCAGTTTCTGCTCATTCCTACCTGATTCATATCTGCCTGTCCAGTCCGAATTTATGAGATGTTATGCATTCCAGTACATATTTATGAGATGTTTGTCTCAGCAGAGCCAGCTGCTATTGCTCAGTGCAAGTCCAGCTGATCAGAATTAGGACTGGAATTGCAAGGAGGACTTCTTGGAAGTTAGGAATTTTGCAGCAGTTGCCTAAAAAGGAAAATCCAATCATGTTTATAATGGGATGTCACAGAGGGCAAATCTGGATTAAAGATGTGTTGTTGGGAAGCTGCAGCAGCGTGATGGTGTGGACCTGGGCTAGAGCTACAGCAGTGATTTCTGTGAGCTTTTCAAGTCTTCTCTGATCCCTTCATGCTTTTGGCTTGCATAGAGTGTAAGACAGAATCAAATAGTTTGTACTCTCCTGAAGCTAATTGCCTCAAGGAGAAGTTAATACAAGACTGACATCAAAGGGAATAATTTTAAATTAAATCATTAGACATTTGAGGAGATGGAGAACAAAACAGGTACTAAATCCAGTTGTTCTTGTATTTAGAATGAGAATAAAAAGCCTTTGAAGTTGACGTCAAGTACTGGTATGCTTATAGCACGTTTACTCTGAGACACCAAGATGTTTCATACAGATTCCCTCTTCCCCCGTTGTAGTTTGGGTAGTTTTTGACTCTGGGATGGAAAGAGCTTGAAAGGAAACCCTTAATTCCCCTCCTAATCTTTTATCAAGTCCGTGTTTTGGGGTTGGGAATTGGGAGAAGCGTCCATCTAACTGCAGTAAAAGCACCACAGTGTTGCTTCGTTTTGCTAGTCATGGGCATGAGAACCAATCTGACCCAGTGTCAGCAGTGAAGGGACAGTATCCCCTACCATGTATTTGTCTTGTACCAGTGGCTGTGGTTTCATATAATAAAAAGCCAGCTTGATTTAAAAGGCTGAGCATGAATCTGAGGCACAGGCACTTGGGAATATTGGCCTTTGCTTGAATGTGTAAAGTGGAGGAATCACCTCCAGAGGATTAGCTGATTTTTGTACCTGTGAAATGTGCAGCTGCTAATTATGGAAATCTTCCCGTGCTGAAGGTGTTCCTTCTGAACAAAAAGGCAGGCATTTAATTTTTCCAGGAGAGAAAGGTTTTCTGCATGAGCTGTGTTGCAGCTCACAACACCCATTGTATCCAGTATTGTGCCTTAGGATGAGGGAGAGTGAGTGGGCAGCTGTGGAGAGGCGAGGTGATCAGATGGTGTTGGGGCAGTTGAAGCTTTATCTAAATATTGCTGTGTTTACTCTTCACTGTCTGTCAGAAGCCATCCAGGAGCTGCTCACAATGCAGACATACATCTTGGGATCTCTCAGTGATGTCTCAAACAGGTTGCAGGTTTTCAGCAGCCCAGCTGAGTGGTAGATTGTCTCACTTTCTCCAGTCACTTACTGTGTTTCTGTTTTCCTTATGTGATCTCTGAGATCACATCTGATTTGGAGAATGAAAAATGACACAAAGTCATTATAAATAAACCAGGCCCCAGTTCCTGGAGACAGCTGTATCCTGTTTGTGGATTTGGGGGGAAGCACTGAGATTTTGTGGCTGATTTCTTGTTCTTTCCTTGTTTCCAGTTTGTCTCTGTCTCATTGTTTAGAAGTCGCATCCTACAGGATTAGGTGGGATTTTTCACCCAAGGGAAGCAAGGAACGCAGCTGAACTAAGCTTGCAGAGAAGAAGAAACCAGTGGTACATGGCTCTTCTCTTTAGTGTTCTGGCCATGGTTCTGGGGCTGCAGTATGTGAATGCTTGATGTTTATTAATATCCTTATTGTTTTTGAGCAAATGCTCTGGGTTTATTTGATGAAAACAATAGGGGCCTGCTTCTGCATCCTTGGAGTTTGGCGTTTGGTTTTTTTAGAACCACAAAACCTCTGAAACAAAGGAAGCAGTCCTGGGGTTACAGCCACAAATTGTCATATTTTCATTGATCTCTGAGGAACAAGGCAAGCTTGCTCTTTTCTTTAGTGAGATGCTGTGAAGAGATAAAACTGCCTTCTGATCTGAGGGTTTTGGAAGTCACTGTTTTATCTTTGTGATGAGCAGCAGAGCTTTTTGAGAACAAAAGCAACACCTTCAAGCTCATTGAGAAAAATGGCAAGTTGTAGACTATCAAAGGCTGATGAATAAGGCTCCCTGTGACAGAGCAGGTTGGGAAGTGGGGTGGCTGGAGGCAGTGGCATACTTAGCTCAGCTAGCAACACTTAGCATGACTCCTAGGATCTACACTTTGAAAAGTGGGTATTTCAGATTTATTTCAGAAGAAAGACTTCATTTGGAAGTGAATGTAGATCAGCCAGATTTCAGATTAGCTTTGAAGTTTCATTCTGTTTTTCTCCTGGACCTCTGGCTCCTCCAAAGCTTAGGGATGACATTGAAATACACAAGATGTTGAAACACAGTCTCATTTATCTTCATGTTTCTTTAAAAGTCACTGAGTTGTGACCTCTAGAGATCATCTAATCCATCTCACTGTGCTCAAACAGGGTCAGCTGGAGCAAGTTGCCCAGTACTCTGCTGCTGAGTTTTTTACATCTCCCCAGATGGAGACTTTTATAGCCTCTCTGGACAACCTGTTCTAGTGCTTGACACCAGCAGTAAATATTAAAGGTTATTCTTGTTTTCGGATGAATTTTTGTGTGTCTTTTTAAAAATCTGTGCCTATTGTCTCTTGGGACTTTTTTTTTTTTTTTTTTGAGGCTTTTCATAATGGAGCACTGAACTTGCTAAATTTTCCATTACTTGTAGGTTTTTATGCTTTAAATATCTGATGACCCAAAAAATGCATGCAAAAGCTGAAATGAAACATAGTTTGTTTTTCAGTGCCTATGTAATATGTAAACTGTGATGTCTCCAAATGATCATTGTTTCAGTTGTGATATTTTTGAAGACTGAATAGCAAATCTTAAGAGGATATTGCATTCCTTTTTTTTTATTACTGTTTGTCTTTTTCCAATGGAAACAAATTCATTTCCCCATGAAAAGAAAATAACACTGTTCTAAAAAGTTTTTTTCTGAAAGTCAGTGGCACTGACACAGAAAACACTCCTCCATTTTCTCATCAGGTTTGAAATTGAATTTCAGAAGCAATCCTGTATGAAGCTTCAAACTACAAATGATAGAGATTCTTCTCTTCCTCTTCTCTGTTCATCTTGGTAGGAAAGTGAAAATCAATGCTTTGAAAAGAGGGAAAATAAGCCGAGTGCTATGCTTTTTATTTAAACACTAATGGTCTGACTTGTTGCTCATTTTTGGACTTACAGACGTCAAGTGAGGCAAAGGAGTCTGCAGAAAAGACCCATTTCTTCAATGCGCCTGCCTTCCTGACGGTTTCTGGCCAGCTCCATTTGGAAGTAATGGCTGGGTGAGCAAAATCAGAGATTTTTGTCTTTGTCTGTGGGATATTCCCTACTGGTAATTTTGGTATCCATTAGATATCTGCCATGGTTATGTGCCAGAAATGGACTGAGTAGCAGTGGCTGGATGATGGGCAATGAGAGGCCAGCCTAGACAGAGGACTGGAGCACCTTTTGTATGGACACAGGCTGAGAGAGCTGGGGCTCTTCATTCTGGAGAAGAGGAGGCTCCAGGGAGACCTTGGAACCCCTTCCAGTACTTAAGGAACTACAGGAGAACTAAGGAGGGGCTTTGGACAAGGGCATGGAGTGACAGGGCAAGGAGGGATGGCTTCAGATTGAAAGAGGAAAGGTTTAAATTAGATATTAGGAAGGAATCCTTTACTTGAGGGTGGTGAAGCACTGGCACAGGTTTACGAGAGAAGCTGTGGATGCCCCATCCCTGGATGCGTTCAAGACCAGGTTGGATGGGACTCTGAGCAGCCTGGGGTAGTGGAAGTTGTCCCTGCCCATGGGTGGGGGGTTAGAACCACATTATCTTTGGGGTCACTTCCCAAACCATTCAATGATTCTATGCTCTGGAAGGTCTCACAGCATCTAGAGAGTTAATGCTGTGTGATGTATCAGTGCAGTGCTTTTGCATCTAGAAGTGCTTCATTTATTTTTGAAGACTGAAGGGATTCAATACCACTTGGAGCTGCAGGCCTCAAAAACTCGGTGTACTTAAATAAAATAAAAATAAAAGGAACAGGTTCCCAGAACAGCTATTCTCCATTATGAACAAACATATCTAAATTTAGATGGCCCTGGGTTCATTCAAAATGCCTGTAAGAACAACACACTACTGTAAAATAGGAACACGAAGCTGTAATGTACTGCATGCTGAAGAGCATTGATTTTTTTATTTATCCATCCTTAGAGAGCAAGGTGCATCTGAGTGATATCAATGGAAAAAGTATTTACCAGACAGGTAATCTGCCCAGTTTAGCTTTCTGCTCTATCTCAGAGCAGGCTGTGTGCTATTTAAAGAGTACAGCCTGATGTAATAGAGTGAGATTATATTTCAGGTTGATCATTAGAATCCATGTTCTTTCTTTGGACTTATTTGAACTGTGGAATTACGTCTTTCAGTAAAGGTCACGAAGCGTGACAGTCAATTAAGTCTAACACATACAAACGCATGTTATCCCATCTTCCAAGAACCAAAATCTCTCCTCTTTCAGTTAAACAAACCTCTTCCTCATTAACTTTCCCTAGCTAATATCTGAGGTGATGCCAGTCTTTCTTTGGCTGCCAAGTGACCTGTGCTTTGGCCACAGCAGACAGGGTACCACATGAGAAACATCCTGTCTACCAAGAATGTCCAGCTTGAGTGTTTCAGCACATCACAGACATGGAGCTGGTCTGAGAAGAGACCCTGTCTCTGAGGGAGAACAAACCAGGCAGAAAAGAGATTTCTGAAAAAATTTATGTTTTGATTTGTATGCAAAAATTGCCCTTTGAAAAATTTCACTGCAGCTATTTATCAGCAGCCAATTGAACTGTGCAACAGTGATTACATAAAAAATCTCCAACACTGTTTCTCAACATTGCAAACATTGCATACGAGGCATGGACAGCAAAAACTATTAGAAATGCAGGTCAGAGCTTCCACATGAAAAGGCCAATCTTTAAAAGATTTTTCGTTTTCCAAAGCTAAGATTTTATCCTTCCCATTTTCAGAAGGTTTCCACTCCACAGTAACTGATCACTTTAGAAGTGTTTTTAAAGTGACCGTAAGTGCATGATGAACCCCCTTGGTGCATGGCAAACAACTGCAGTGCTGCCTGTGATCTGGTCTGTGACAGGCTCTATCAGCCGTCCAGCTGGCCAGCAGTGATTTGGCTGAAGTACCATGTCTGAGGAGAATCCACAATGCAAGTGCTCAGAAAAATGTGCCCTCAAATAAGGGTTGTTGTGCTGGTTTCACTCCCGCTCCTCAATGTACTAATTTAGTTAATTTATTGGGAAAAATCAGTGTAGATGAAGACCAGACCAGTTATGAAAGAGAACTCTCTCTTTGACAGACTTGACACTTTCACCCTTAATCTTGGAGTAGTAAAAAGTGGGTCTGCCACCTCCAAAATAGAAATATCCTGGTCTTCCCAATAAACAAATCAGGTAAAAGAGTAAAGATTTATCTGTTTTGGATGTGATTCCATGAAGTATACCCTTTGTTTTAACCAGACTAAATTCTTCATGCAAAAATTACCTTTAGCTTAAATATAATGTTGACATGTTGCAGTCTTAAGGCTCTCAAGAACACTTTGTCCCTGAGAATTTGTGGGAGGAGACTGAGTTAGAAATGCTGAGGAGAACCTTCCCCATCCAGTCCTGGCCCATATTCTGTTGTGACTTGTAGGACTTGGGAGACAAACAGATCCTGCAGAAGTCCAGTAGAAACCAGAGGTGGAGCAGGATAGGTATGAAAGGCAGGTAGGAATTTGTCCATGAGGGTATGTAGTAGGGAACAGAAGGTCAAGTAGACAGTCATGTATTTTTTGGGTTAGCTCTTAGCTTCGCAGAGCTCATGAGCAACCTCCAAGCTGTGGTTGGGAAAGGCTGGAAAGGGAAGGTATGGATAAGACTTACCAGATGAGTCTAGAATCACATATTCTGTGTCCTTGCAGAGAGTTCATCTGCAGACGACAGGGTTATCACCAGAGGGCCCATGCTTGTGTGTTGTCCAGGGCTCAGGGCTCTGTTTCATGGCAGGGCTGCTTGGGATGCTATTCGTGATCACCGGAGAGAACAGTGAGCCATTTTTAGTTGGGGAGTTTTTTCTGTGAGGAGAGGTGGGGAGAGCGATGTTCCTGCATTTATTGACTGTCTGCTGTGCTTTGTATGCTTGTTATTGAAGGCAAGGTCAGAGGAGTTCATCTTGTCTCTCAGTGTGACACAAACGGCCTACTTGGCACAACTTCTCATTTCACTGTGCCTCATCTTAGCGCTGACGGCATCTAGGTTGTCTGCTCAGCGTGTCTGAATCATTGTCAGCTGCTGTAAATCTATGGGCTTTTTAAGGTCTCCAGAAAAGTCTTTATTCCATAATACAGCTCTCCCCTTCAGTCTCCTCACTCTCAGATGAGTCAGTAACCAGTGTGTGCAGTAGAAGCATAAGGCTGTCTGTGTCCTGATATCTGGTTTTAAATGTCATTGGTTTGCTGTGAAGTCCATGTGGTATTTCCTTGCCCCCTGATTCTCTGCTGAGGACCCCTTTGGGGACTGGGCTGGAGGGTCTATGACAGCTGAAGATGATTCAGAGGCATACTGGAGACAGCCAAAGCCAATTGTTGTCAAGAGGTACAGCTAGCTGGCTGCAGTTACTATTTTTTCTTCTCCTTTCCCTGCTCCTCTCTTTTCAGTCCTTCTTGTTAATAGTTTAACATCAGAGTTTTTCCCTTGTGCCACTTTTTATCCCAGGCACTGTCTGTTCTGCCTTTTGCATCATGAGCTTAAATACAATTGCTTTTCCTAACACTTCTGGGAGCTATCCCCTCCCTAAATGGCAGCATAAGTTATCTCCTCATTCCTTGCCCACCTTAGCCCTGTTTCTTTTCTCTTATCAGGCCTTCACTAGGTTTATCCTCTCTTGTTCAGCTCACATTCTCTTGAGATTCCCTGCAAATGGGTAAAAGGCTGAGGGGCAACCTAATAGCAGTCTGTTACGACCTGCAAGGAGGTTCTCCAGAAGATGGGCCCACTCTTTACAGTGGTGAATGACAGGAGGACAAGAGGCAGTGGGGATAAGTTGAAACAAGTTAAGTTCTCAGTGGACATAGGTGGGGAAATCATGAAGAAATCAGTCAAGCATTGGAAAAGATTGATGAGAGAAACTGTGTGTACTCTTCATCGGAGACACAGCTAGATGGAACCTTGAGCTGGTCTGGCTTTCTTGCTGACTCTGCTTTGAACAGAAGACTGGACCAATGATCTCCCCTCTAGCCCAAATAATTTTCTTCTTCTAGGTTTTTTCTTGCCTTTGTTCTCATTGTCCTCTCCACCTATTTCAGGCATAATACCATCTTGGTGAATTATCTCTAGCTCAATTTCAGTTCAACATCTCCAGGACTTGTGTTTTCCTTGCTAACTTAAAATCTCAGCCTTTCATACTGACTTTTGCCTGCTAAAACCTGATTATCAAACTTGGTTTAGTTGCAGCATAATTAATCCCACTCTCCTCAAGCACATCCCCTTGATTTCTAAATCATCATGTATTCTGCTGCTCTTCTGCCTAATCCAGATATTCTCTGCAATCCTGCAGAGACTGGTTTTGCAGGTTGCAGAGAGGGTCTAAAAAGCGTCTCAGTCATCCAGACTATTTTGGCTGTGTCTGCCTGAGTTTGTAGAGAGCTGAACTCAGTGAATTTCCTGTTATTTGCAGAAGGTACTAAAATCACACTGATTTCACTTTTAAAATGCCAGTACTTCAGTGTTTTTCAAAGCATGGGGAATGGAGAGTGAGAGAGAGAGCTGTCATTTTCATGTTCAAGAAAACACTGCAGAGCTCAAAAGAGATGTGTTTGAGGCTGCCTTCCATAAAAGAGGCTTCATTCTCAGCAGTCTGGCAACACATGCTCTTGAAATTTGATTCCAAAATTACTTGCTAATGATGAAACAGATTGCATTGTCTTTAAATAAATATTTGCTCTACACTGTACAATTTTAAATTCTTCTGAATGCAGCTGCAGGAATGATGTCCAGTTGTATAACATTCCTGTTGCTAAGAAGTAACAAAAATAAGTGTAATTATTTATCTTGGATGTCTGAAAAAAATTTCTGACATTTCTTGCACATTTGTTTGAGTCTGAGTCATAATGCAGACTCTTATAATTAGTGCACTAACTTCCATTAATTAGGCTGACACTTAATTGGATCTATAAAAAGCAACCGTGACATGTCTGGTTTTAATCAATTACTGCATATTTCAGTCTGGTTCATGACTGCTGCAGTGATTGTTAATGACTTCATATTACTGGGAGGCCAAATACATGAACTCTGTAGGTACAACAGTGAGTCTAGAGTTGCTTGGCTAGCTGGAGCTCTGCAGTCCACAAGGATGTCCTGTTGGTCATTTTTTTCCTCTCCACGTTTTTGGGAGGGTAACTAGGTAATCTGCTTGCAAGCATGGTGAGTGTGTGCTGAGGATAGCTGCAGTTCAGCCATGCTCTGGGATTCTCACGTGGAGGGCTGAATACAATCCCAGCACTCTTGGACTATGTGCTCTTTGTGTTACGTCCTTGCTGTAAAGTGCAGGTAGCAAGAGAAGAACAGGTTTTAAGCTCATCTGGTGAAAGGTGTCATCAGCTGAAATTCTTGGTCCTCATTTTACAAGTAAACTCAGCTTAACCAGTATGTTTCTGTCTTGCATCCAGTGTGCATAGTCCCTTTTCCTTCTCTGAATACCTCATCATCCCTGTTCCAGTCAGTCGTAGGTGCTGTAGGATCTGTGTCAGGAGAACCCAGCATCCACGTGTGTGTAGGGCCTTGCAGCTCCACTTCATCCGTGTGCCCGGACAGCGCTGTGAGAGCTGCAGGGGTTTAAGAAGCTGTGGCTTTGTGAGTGGCAGTAGGGCTGTCACAACCCTCTGCCCACGTTCCTGTGCCATAGTAGCCACATTCATAGTGGCTTCTGCAAACTTGTTTTACTTTATGGCTGAGGCAAGCAAGAAGCCTGTGGGCTGCTCAGCTGACCGTCAGGGGCAAACTAATGTCATGGCAAACTTGATAGCTTATGAGAGCATAAACCTGCCTTGTGTCCAGGCTGCAGCTCCTGCTTCTCAGGGAGTCTCTATGCCTCGGGAAGTGGCTCCAGGATGAGATGTGAAGTCAGGCAGCTTCATCCCTATTTGCTCCCACACCTTTCCTTAAAATAGGTGCACAAAAATTAACACATGCCCTGAAATTCTTCAATCCGCTGTCATTGTACTGAAGTAGAATAGAATATAGATACATGTTGTAGTCAGCTAGAACATGTTGCATTTTATATGCATTTTAGTATTTTTTTAATGCAGTTGCTTAATTTGTTTAGTTACTGTAGAATTTGAGGCTTTGGAGGTTTTAAATAGTTACACCCAAACTTTGGAATGTGGCCTGAACCATGACTCCTTTTGTTCAGTAATGCACCCACTGATGCTTTTTCTTGTTGTGATTGATATTTGCAGAGTTCATAAAACCAATGTTCATTTGAAAAATTAAAAAAAATTAAATGTCCTCTTCATGCCTATTGTAATGTTTCTAGAGAACATGGTTTTTTTCCACTTAGAAAGGAAAAGGATTTGACCCAGTTGTTCCCCCCACATGTTGGTAATGTATTTTTCTGGCTTAGAGTAGGAGTCAATGGGATGATTAAGTTTGAAAAACATCTTAGCTACCTGTTTTATTTAAATCTTTGAAACATCTTGTCTGGTTCCTCTGTTAGCTAGAGCAGGGGAAATGGTTATTTGAATAAATGCTCAACTGCTCTGGTGGCTTTCATCAACCCAGCTTGAGTTTTCATTGCTAATTGGTCATTTTATTGACTTTAATTAGAAACAATAATACCAAAACTAGGATAAATCAAGACTGCACTGAGAGTAAAGTACAACACTGTTGCATAAAAGGGTGGAGTATCCAGGCTGATGAGGTCTTTGAGCCTGGAGCAGATTACTTGTGTGGCTCTGAGTAACTCGTGTGTCCTTTGTCTCAGTTTTCCCCTATTCTCCTGCCACCTGTAGACTGACAATCCAGTGTCTAGCTCTGCTGTGAGGTTTAATAAACCAACTCCTGGGTGCTTTGCCAGATAATTAGAGTATATGGGTCCCTTTGTTGTTAATTACTCAAGTGTGCCTGGATCATATTCCAGCAGAGGGGGGTGACCTGGGAAGGATCCTTGTCCCATCTTCTGTTTTGTGCTGCTGAAGCTGGAGCAGAGGCTGTGGCAAGGGGAGGGCAGGTCCTGGGGCGTGGCAGGAAGGTGCTGTGCACATGCAACCTCGCGGGCATTGTGGATCCCTGCCTTTTGGAGGTTGCAGCGAGAGAAGCTGCTGCATTGCTTCAGTCTGACTGGCTGCAGGGGGAAGTTGGCACTTCCCAGTCCCTGTCTGGGAACTTAGACAGCTTTCTTTTTTTTTAATTTATGTATTTATTTTTGGCTGCTTACAAAAGGAAGTACAGTCCTATCTCGTTGCAGCATGAGCTGAAACCTCAGCACTCAGGACACCAGCTCTGCTGCCCAGGCCTGAGCCTCACATACTGCTATTAAAGTCCTTGTCAAGATGCAGCTTTTCTCATCTGAATTTCCCCAGAGGGCAGGTAGAAATGGCATGTCCTATGAGGAGTCTTTCAAAACTCCTTTTTCTGGGTAAAATTCAGTCTCTTTTGCTGCCTTTTCAACAGAAATGTGCATTTTCATTGGGCAGAATCCAAACCACCAGACAATAGTAATGGGAGTATCATTTTTAAACTGAAGTTAAAACCCAGATATTTCTGTCCAACTCTGACAGGTATTTTTTAACATAGTCTACCCAGCTCAAGGATTTAAAATATTCTGCTTCTTCTCCACACTGCTCGGCATCTGTGCCTTGCTATCATCATTAGGAGCTCTGGGCTTCCAACTCCTCTATAAATTAGACCCAGGAAACATTGTGCTGATATTTTGAATGGTTGTCTGTGTGTGTGTGGTTTTGTGCACGGGGCCAGAGCATCTTTCAACATACAAATTTCAGCATCCCTGAGCAATCCCATTCATGTTCAGGTCAAGCACTGCAGCCAGCTGGTGTGTCCTGGCAGCTGAGCAAAGTCACCTGCATATTTCAGTGGAGCAGGTCCTCCATGCTCAAAATGAATACGGTCATGCCAGAACATAGTGGACTTAAATCAGATGGCTCACTTTATTAACTTCTTCCCTTCCTAAGGGAAAGGACAATGGGTTGATAAAGCTAAACTCCTGGGCTTTAGGGTCACCTTGCTGAGGGTCTCTCCTCCTCTGCTGTCATCATGTGTTGTTTTGTATTTGGGTTAGAAGTTATTGTTTCTAGATTTTCTTGTAATCTAGATTTTAGTGTGTGTATGCCTGGGAGGGATTGGTGGACTGTGGTGCAGGGGAACACACTGTGTTGAAGGGTTACATGCTGTGTTCATTTAGCATGACCAAAGATGAGATTTGGCACAAGTCACTGTTCAGCTTACCTCGTCCCTGCAGACCTTGCCAGAGTAATCAATATATTTGTGTTTACATAGACACATGTGGTATTTTGGGATGACAGTGAGGGCACCATGAAAATGAATTGTTCCCCCTCTGCCATGTTGGTAATGTATTTCTGTGGCTTACGACAGAAATCACTGGGGTGATGAAGTTTTGAAAAACATTTTTGCTCCCTATGTGTAGTGGTGTGGTTTAGTGCTTAGCCCTGAGTCACAGGAACAAGCTTCTGCCTCCAGCTGTGTCACTACTGTGTGGTGTGACCTTGGCATTGGCTGTAAGCTGACTGTGCAGGGATTGCATCTTCTTGATTAATAGCCTTGTTCAGAGTTATATGCCCTTGGTTCAACAGCACAAATAAGTCTTTATTACCTCAGTAGCAGTGTGGAGTCCTGGCTCAGAAAAGGAGCACAATCCATTCCTGGCTTGGGAACCATCAGCACAATTAATTCTATTTGGATTGCACCGTAAAAGTTGCCAGTAAGGCAGAGACGCTGAGGCCTACAAACATTGCATGAGTTTAATTAAAAGAATGATTTGAAGCTGCTTTGGGTACAGATACTTATTACTTCTCTATTGGTTCCTCTCACTTCCTGTGTAATGAAATGTCAATGAACTCAAACGAAATGAGCTTTCATTCTGCATGGCAGAAAGCTCCCAAAAGTGGCTGCTTCTAGAGACTGTTTCAGTAGTGTGTGAAATAAAGGTGAAAGGGGGGAAGTTTCTCCCTTCCTGGCTGATCTTAGGGTGGAGAACACAAGTGTGGCCTGTGCAACAGGGTGCCTGCACCATCCGTGTGGAGGATGGCTGTGCGCCAGCAACACTCCGAGGTACTGCTTGGGTGTCCGAAGGGATCCCTGGGAGCCTGTAGCTAAAAGTAGCTGGGCCCATCACTGGGCTGGGGTGAGCAAGCTCAGCATTGTGCAGGGTGGGACCCTGGCTTTTGATGCATTTCAGTGTGTCGGTAGGAGTGCAGTGGGTATTTTCTTGGCCTCCACATTAAGCTCTCAGATTTTCCCAGAGAACTGGGCAGAGTGAAATACCGTCACAGAAAGGGAGCAATCAATTAAGTGGCTCTGTGCCTTCTTGTGGTGTCGATCCCGGCAGCGCCTGTGACCTGCATAAATGCACTTGGGCTTGCTGTCCAGAGCTCTGATCTAGGCAAAGCTGCCTGCAAAGGGACTCATTTCAAAGCCTCTCTTGTATTCTTTGGTAGCACGTACAAGGACAGTGTTACAGACATTACTGCTCTGCCTGTAATGGCTAAGGAGAAAGGCTCAACAGATTAGTGGACTTTTTTTTCCTTTCCTGTGTGTATGCTTTTGTTGGAGATGAGGAATTAGCACTACTGATTTTTTTTTAAAGACTCTTGAGTGCCCACAACCCGAACTGACCTAGGCACTTTTAGAGACTTAGCCAGAATTTTCAAGTTATTTTTAAATGCTGGAAGTCTTGCAGAGGTCTGGGAATGTTAAATGATTGATTATTTGCATCATAGAGCATAGGAGTCACAGCCCTGCACTGAGGCTCCATTGTGCTAGGTGGTGAATGCACACAGAACAAAATGACTGGGTTTGCTCTCAGTACCATGAAATCAGAGCAGAGTCAACTCCCATCCCTCTTTTCTGATATATCTGTACAGGCTCAGTGTGATACAGCAGTGTATCAAATCACAGATATGTTTTTTATAGCAGATGAAGTACAAATAAAGGCTGGATTTGGGTAGCAGACATTTGCTAAATATCTTGAATGGCAGGGCACAGTAAACAGTATGTAAATGCCTGGATGGAAAATAATTCTTCACGCATGTAGCTGATAACAGTGACTTTATATATTTCTAGCTGTGTTTCTCTGTTATGTCCAGGCCTCTGGTCAGTGCTACATTGCTGTTACCAGATGACTTGCGTTTACTGCGCTCCTTTGATCGCTTTGCCAGCATGACATCTGGCTAGTTTCCCTTTGCCAGGGTCCCAGGATCCTGGTGAAATTCTCACAGTTACTTGTATGTCTTTTCCCTTTACAGTTAGCCTGAGAAATGAATGATTCCTCCTTTGCCTGCAGATGGGGGCTTATTTGATTGGGGGGGGGAGGGGCAGGGGGTGAGTGTTGTTTTTCCCTTCTTTCAAGGGTCAGGCAAATTCAGCCCTACACCAGGGATGTTAGGTTCTACAGGCAATTACAAAGCCTTTACACTTACTGTCACCTTGGGATAGTCCATAGAGTTGCAGTGCTAATGGTTCGTTTTGTAAACATAGGTGGTTCTCTGTGTACAAGTGCCTAGAGCTAAGGAAAGATAGAAATTGGTTCCTATGGGAGGTGTTCTGCACTTGCCCTCCCCAAAAGCTCTGTCTTGGGCACAGAGAGGCTTTATATTCTTGCAGTACAAAATCAATCTCTAACTAGGAAGTGTTGTCCATGGCTGACATCTTGGAGCAATAAAAGGGTGTGTTGTTTTTTTATTTTTGTCTGCTTTTAGGTAAAAGCAGTTGGCAAACCCCTTGTAAGATGAGTAACCAGTCATCATGCTTGGGCTGCTGATCAGTAGGAAATAAGTGCAGTTCAGAGTGCTCTTAGTAACCTGCATTGCTGGAGACGGTCCTGCCACAGTAGCCTGCAGTAACTGAAGTGTCAAAGCCACTGAGAAATGTCTCTCCCTGAAGCCAGGCTGTTGCTCTGTGGGACAGGATCTCCTGTTAGCCAGTGTGTCACACTTCAGTTTTCAGTGTTCCTTTGAGGCCTTCATGTTAATGAGACATTAGAGACTGGCACATCAAACTGAGCCGACCTGAGTACTTCAGCAATTGCAAGCTTTTCACAATATTTTCATCTTGTGTCTGATTCTGGCTCAGTCACAAACTGAACTTGTGACTGAACTCATTTATTTAGGAAAAACTCTTTTCTTTAACAGAAGGGCCTCAAATTGAAATATTTTAGCAAAAGCCTGAAATGTGGGAACAGGTAGACCAAGAACCTGCATCTATCTCCTGTTTCCCACTGCAGGCCAACCTCTGCAACCTGGCAAACAAAAGCTTTTGACCAGCTCTGCCTTAAACATAAAATGATTTTGACTGCATGACTCATTGTTTCATATTTGTTGTTTGTATTGCTATAGCAGTTGAGGCTCTTGAGCTTTGGATCCAAGACCTTGTTGAGCCAGGTGCTGTTAGGAACATGGGAAAAAAAGCAAACCAAAGAGGCCATGTGAGGAAGAATAAGAATTTCTGTATAACCCAAGACAACAGGTGGCTACAGATGGGGGATCACAAGAAACTGATGATATAATAGTGAATGACCTGTGCAGTGAGTTACAGTCTTGGTACATCACTTACCTAACGTTGCTGAGGTTTTGTGGATGCTACAGCTATGGGCAGTTTGAAGTAGGATGATGGAGTCACAGAAGTTTACAGTAACATCTCAGCAAGTGAGAAAGGAAGCAGAGGTAAAAGTGGCATGCTGAAAATGGTGCTTGAAGAAAGATGTTTGCTGCAAAATCTAGTTAGCTGGTTGTAGATGCTGTGGTCATATATGAGAGAGTATGGATACAAGAGCAAAGTGGAGACAGAAAGTGTGTTTTTTGGAGGAGGGAAAACAGAGCCATGGGGAAAAGAAACCTACAGGCAGGCTATATATTCAGAGTCTTGACCTGAAACTTTCTTCTGGTATGTTTACTACTAGAAACTCAAGAAAAAAGAAAGTGCTCTTTCTTTGGATCCTAACCTTTAACCAACATGCGACATGAGGGAACAGATGAGTGAAGCAGATTGTGTGTGTTCCTTTATTTGTAGCTCAGATGTCTCCAATAAGGGGCAAAGGAAAAATGCTACTTTTTGTACTGTTGTTTATTTAAACTTGAATTTAACAAAATTAGCCTGTTCAGAAACTTCAGTGAACATCCTTTTTAAGTTGAAAGCTTGCAGAGCAAGATGTGAGTCAAATGCCAGCCCCAGCAATTAGCACGCATCCTTTCATGAGTGTCAAACTGTGCTTAATCTCTACTGATCGGGTTCTTTTTCTCCTGCACACTGTCTGCAGCTAAAAATAACATCAAGTTAAAGATACCAAAGATAGCAGCTGTCCAGTTCATGGTTTTTCTGAAGCAGATTACTCTCTTCCCCAGTCATGGATTTCTTCCCATGCAGAGGAAACACAGATGTCACAGCATCTGTTTGGAAAGCTCTCACTGGCTTGAGGGTGTCCAGGAGCTCAAGTGCTCATAGATCACAGAGTAAAAGGTATTGCTTGGAGTGCAGCTTCCCACATAAAATCAAAACTTTTAAAGGTGTGTTGGTGTTTGATAGGAAGGTTTCTCATGAAGGAAATGGAAACACAGCATGACATGAGTGCAGAACAAAAGAGGGTATATTTAAATAGACTCCCCAGAAGGTGGCTGGAGAAATGCCTTCATAATAGGAAATGCATTGGTTGCTTCAGCATCAAACGCTCTCCCAGATGTGTTCTCTGCTGAAGGGACCCCTTTCAGCTGAACCATTTTTAGCTGTGTGGAAGAGCCCAGTTCTTTATCTTGATGGCTCTTAGGGCAATGAACTTCTGTCTTACCACTAGAGGGGGACTTCACGCCATACACCTCCCATCCATTTGGGCCTCACTGGCCACCCCTCAGTGCCCACCAGCCCAGCAACTCCAGCTGCATGGCCCACTCTGCTTGGTTGAGCACTGAGGTCTCACACCACCCATGAAGGTCAGGCATTGCAGCCAAAGAAATGTAAAGGCACGTGGATAAGGAGAGCATGAGTGGTTCAATATCTGGGTGCTTCTCTAATTATCTGGTTCTGCAGAATATTGAGTTTTATTTCTACACAGTTACAAAAAGTGTCCTGAGCAGGACTTGTGTTCAGAGAAAGCTGAATAGTATGTGTGCAACATCTCTGAGTCACAAGACATGAACAGCCCCTCACCATGCCTGGATGAAGGAATGTAACAGCAGCTTATTCAGCAGTGCCATTAAAATGGTCGAAGATGAAATGGAAACGTGATTGTTTCTAGACGCTGGGAGAAAAGTGAGGGCTTTAGGTGTAACAGACTCAGTTGTGTGCTGGACCTGACCTGCCTGTTTCCTGCTGCCTTGCAGGGCTTTTACTCACGTGTTCACCTTCGGCCCAACATTCCGAGCAGAAAACTCACAGAGTCGCCGGCACCTGGCAGAGTTCTACATGGTGGAGGCTGAGCTGTCCTTCACTGAAAGCCTTCAGGACATCATGCAGGTGGGCTCTCCAGATGTCTATGCAGGACTGGTACCACAGTTTCTTCCTCCTCTCTGAGCTGTGCTCCCTGCCCTCAGCTGAGGTCACAGCTCCTCTCATCCTGTATGAGCCAAGCAGAGGTTGCACAGGTATTTCCCAAGGAGGAGAGTTTGCTCAGCAGAGATGAGGCCATAGAGGGGATTTGGAAGGGAAGATACAGGTACACACAGCCCTCATCTGAATGAGATGCTCCACAGTTGCTGTATTGCCAGGGAGTGTAAATGTGCTTGACTAGTGCTAATGAGTGGCACTCTGCCATTCAAAACGTTCAGCACCTTTCCACTGAGTGAGCAGTGCTTCAGCAGTGTGTCCCTTGTTGTGCTCTGTAAAGGCCTCCTTGAAATCTGCATTGAAATCTGAAGTAGAAACAACAGTTTCTGGCATACACTGTTCACTGTGGCTTTAGCAGAAGACTGGAGGAAATTCTTAGTCAGCTGGCTTTTGATTTTTCAGGATTGACCTCTCAGTTGCAGTTTAACCACATGATGGATGCTACTGCACCTTACTAGTCTCAGCATAAGCCAGCTTATACCCAGTAGGACTTGTGAGTAAACATTCACACGCACTCTCATTTATCAGATAAGCTCTGTGGAAAGCGATTGGATAAATAACCTTATGAAGAAAAATACCTGAGGCACTGGCTGCAGATTTATAAAATAACATCCAGGTGCTGGTTTCTTCAGCATGGGTCATATACAGTGCTGAATCAGCATGGCTTGAGAGCAGAGCTGACGTGCTCTGTATGCTGCTTCTGAATCTGGGATGTCTGGATGGCAGTGGGCTGTGTGGACTGACCCGCTGGGCGTCTGTGCTCCATCGTGAATAGCATCCTGCTCTTTCTTTTGTCTCTCCTTTTCTACACAGCTTTGTGTATTCTTAGAGCGCAGCCTGTGTATGTGCACACACCTTAATTCCTGAGCCCCCTGTTCCTCTAGGTAATCAGGAGCCAGTTGAAATCTTCACTACTTTTATCTAGTGTAAGAAGCAGGGTCTTCTGTTAAGTGGTATTTGAGCCCTTCAACATAGAATCAACATACCTTGTGCAGAAAACCCTAATTTCCTGGCTTTTAAAGTATAGACAGCCAGTTCAGATGATTCAGAGAATTAGATTTGATAAGTGTTCTGGAATTTGTAGGGCTTTTATTTGTAGGGAAAGGAGGAACTTTCCCTCTCAATTTTGCCTTTGTTTTTGCTAAGTAACTTGTGAAGTCTCTTCTAAAGAGCTTGTGCTCTCTTCTAAATCTTCCCTCTGTCCCAAAGTCTTTGACAAGCACCTTTCCCTATAACAGACAATGTCTTAGCAGCCATCATTTTGCATTCCTCATAGTGAGTTTGTATTGCAACAGGCTTAATTTTGTGGTGTTCTTATTTGCAGAAGTGGAGTTCCCATTTTGTTTATTTTTAAATCATTGGGCAATCTCTCTTAAAACAAAACAAACAAAAAAACCCAGCCAACAGAAAACCCTGCTAGTTCCTCTAAAGCCTGTGTCTTTCCTGGTGTAACTGACCTAAATTCAGTGTTCTCTTATGTACCTGCCCATCGGGTACTTTGTCTGTTTGTTGTCATCTGCAAGTTCTTTATTCGGTGCAAAACACCCAGTTGAAAGCCTTGGGGGCTCTTGGCCAGGATTAGCATCTGAACTTTGTCCTCACATAAGAAACTGGATTGTTTAAAATTTATTTTTAAAATTGCTTTTTAACATTTGGACTAAGTGTCTCTCACTTGAGCAAGTTACTGTGCTGGGAATGCTCAGCTTCTTCAGGGTCAGCTTGAAGTATTTGCTTACGCACCATTAAAGAGCCTTGCTACAAAGATGTACGTGTTTACCATTCACTGATGAGGCTTGAGATCTTTCAGCCAAAGCTCCAAAAGAAACATAGCTTTCCTTATGAAATAAAAGGGGGAAAGGAGATTTAATAACCAAGCTACGTGAATTTGGGAACAAAGGGCCTGAAGTCTTAGAGCAGCGGCCTTTTTTCCCCACTGTAATTGCACAGAGTAGTGCTCAGTTATTCCTAAATTAGTAGCACAGTTCTTATGAAGTCTCATGGGTCTTAATCATGCAATCTAAATTTCTGTTCTGTGCCAAAATGTGTTTTAGTGCTACAAAGAAGCTTTGACTCTCACAGTACTGGTTTCACAATACTTTCTGTGGAAAGTCCCATGTGCTCAGAGCAGTACTTTATGCTGCGTGGCTGGGTGATAGTATTTCTGCTTTAGTGTGCAGGGTACATGTAAGGGTATCTAAGGAGGGACCTCTGCAGCCTCTTTCCATAAGTCAAGTTGAGAAGTTGGGCCAGGTTGCCCCAAGGCACTTCTCCAAAATGGATGAGAAAGAGAAGGATTTAGAAAAAGGTCAAGTAGAGAGCAGGAGAGGTCCAGTTGTGGAAGTGTCTGGACTCTCTAGAGCCATCAGCCCTCCAGTACCTGAATTGGAGGTCCAAGGTCTCCAGTTTCATTTGTCCTCTGAGATGCTTGTTACCATTCTCTCCCTCTCTCTTGAGTGCTGTGTCATGTAGTTGTTTTTGTAGGCCATTATCTTCTATTTTTCATTCCACTGTCTCAGCAGTGCAGTAGATTTAGAAGATCCCACTTCACTCATGACACTAATGGAGTCTCAGAGAGACCATATGATACAGTCATTATAGAATTTCACCAAAAGCACATACAAAGCCCTGCTAAAAAAGACATTATTTAGGCTGTAAAGTTAGGAAATGCCAGAAGGAAGTTTTCCTGAGGGCATTTTCAGGAGTTTATGTGTAGTGTTAGTCTTCCTTAACAAGATCACATCCTAGCACCGCTGTCTCTTTAAGGGATGGAGAATATATCTCTTTAAGATGGAGAATGCAATTTTAACACTCAGTATTTGATCTCTGTCCTGAAGGCAGAAGTATTGTCTTCCACTGGTTATGTACTTCATCAAAATTAATTTGCTGTCATTACAGCCTAGTGACATGGAGCATTATTACCTCCATTTTACAGAGGGGAGTTCAGGCATGAAATGAAATCAGTAGCACCAATTTTGGGTGTCAGCTTTAGAGAGCTTGGATCTAAAACATGTTTGTGATTTGATTTCCAGACTAGTTTGGACTCAGCACTCTGTCTTCAGTACCAAGGCTGAAGCACTTGGGCAAGTCTGACAGACAGCAGTCTTGAGGGAGTGAACACATGGGAAAGGTTTCTTCTAAGTATTTTGCACAACACTCTTTAGGGACATTGGGGTATCTGCAGGACTGTGGGTTCCTTGTCTGAAGTGGCATCCAGCTGCCACAGCTTAGGCTTGTTCTCTTCCTGAACTTTTAACAGCATTCAGCTTCAATGGCCAGTAGAGCAGTGGTCTGGCAGACAAGTCTCCTTCCTTGCACAGCAACAACATCTCTCCAGAGTGGGGCCTGAGCTGTTGGTTGTGTTGCTGAGAGAGGAGATTTTATGACCAAGATCAGATGTGAATCCTCCCCTCTGTGTGTATGTGCACAGGTAGAGTGGGTGTGAGCAAGCATGGAGGCAACAAATAGTGATCCACTGGTGAGTGTTTCATACTAAATAGCCTGTGATCTACACTGCATCCATATGCATGACCCAGGTAAATACATAAAAATCCTACTGGCAGGTCATGCAATTTTTCTTACATAGTCTTTCTTATGTAATAAAGATTATGATTTGAACCTTTCTTGGAGTGCACAGCACCTTCGATTGCTGCTGCTGACTTCTACTGCTGTTTTATTGATGACTTGCTCTGGTCATAATTTTATTTGGGAAGAGGATAAGTTGCAGTATCAAAAGTTCTGGGGTAAAATTAAGCAATACCCTTGGGAGCTGCTCCTGATCAAAATTGAATTGTTAACCATTAAACAACACAGCAACATGGGGGAAGGCCAGTGTTGATACTGAAGAAGTTTCAAACATGAAAATAAATAAAAAAAAGAGCTAAAAGGGTTGAGGGAAGGGAGGAAGCTTTAACTTCTGTCCTCCTTGCCTGCTCTCCTACCAGCACTGTTTCCACATTGCCATTGTGAAGCAGCCACATTATTGGGCTTTTGGGACATCAGGAGTCCCACGTCTGAGTTGAGCTACTTGCTGTGGTTACAAGGCCTTTTTCCCTGTGTAAGTCTCCTGTCAAACATGTTTCTTTCAGAGTATGTTCAAACCAATTACTTCACCTATATCTCAAACTCATGTGTTCCCTTAAACCAGCAAGCCAGTAATTACACTTCGCCACTCATTTTTCCTATAGCCTACTTTGCAGTCTTTCATTATACTATTTGCTTAAAGACATAAATTCTCAGTTTGAGAGACTTTTTTTTCCTCCTTTTTTTCCATCTACTGTTTGTGCCTAGTACATGTTTGGCATAAATAAGAGCAGTGAGGAGGCCAGTGTATGACCCACGTGTCTGTCTTTTTTGCCAGGATAAAACCTCCGTCTCAAACCTGGAAATATTTCTCAGATTGTTTTTCCCATACCACCCACATCTTTTTTCCACAAAAGGAAGCTGCTTATGTTGAATTCTGTGGGAACCTAATTGTTACTTTATCGCACAGTGAGGAAAAAAAGTGCTAATTAAACAACATGCTTTTCTGAAACCAGATGATACTTTCATTTTCTAGAAAGAGGAAGCTTAATGTAAAATCCCTTCGTCTCTGCCTGGTGAAACCAGATGAATTGCCAAGAAGTTTTCTAATTTCATTTGCATAAGCCTTTTTCTAGCTACTTTGAAGAAAGTTCAAAGCTGACTGTTTGGTTATTTGCCACTCAGCAGCAGGAATGCTGGCTTTTCATTTCCTCTGTGTTTGAGTACCAGGAGGAGTAAAACTGTTCATCTGCATATGATAATGCTGTTCCCTTATTTGCATCTTCCCATTTTTTAAAAGGAGAGCCCAGGTTGATGCAGGAGTCTTGAGTCTGAGTTTGGCTCCAGAGGAGTTCAGATGGACTGCTTTACCAGCTTCACTAGGCTGGTGGGATGCAGAGGTTGCTCACCGGCACAGAGCAGTGTTTCAGCAGCTTGGGACAGGTGTGAAGGATGTTCATCTAAACATAAGTTGGAACAATGTCCGTGAAATCTCATCTTGCCTATGTCAGTAGCCCAGCTGCTTTGTTTCTGTGCCTTGTATTCCTCTTACTCTGTAAGACCTGGTTCCTTGTAAGGCATAGACCTTCTGCTTCTTCTTGAGATCTACTGACTGAACAACAGGTTCATCTTTCCACAGTCACAGGCTTTGTGGTGTCTAGGGGCTGCTGCTCACCTACATATCATTAGTGGAAACTTCACTTCTCTCAACTCTGCAATTAATGAAGCAGTTGTTATGCTCACAAAAAAAAACCCCAACCAACAGAAAAACCGGGAATGTGCCCGAACTTAGAGATGCTTTTTGTTAGGAAAAACCTTGTCCTGTCCCAGGCTGAGATGACATGCAGCATCAGCTACATTGCTCTGTTTTTACAAAGGAGATGAGAATAGAAGGGTGATTTTAAAGAAGAGGTGGGATGATCATCAGTTGATACCACAGGTGTCAACAACCTGCTTTGTCCTGGTGTAACACTACAGGGACCCATGGGAACTGTTAGTCTGCACAACAGCAAGTGTCTTGGATGGTCTGCTTTGCTTAACCAAAAGACAAAATGACTCTTGAAACGGGTTGATGAAAATGCAGCAGCATCCCATGTGGGGGCTTTTAATGGCATTTTAATTTCTTAATGAGTGAAGCCCGTTTTACTGGATAAGTATATCCAAATTGGATGATAATGTCATTTAGTTAATCGACATTAGTTTAGGGAAATGGAACCACATCTTTTTAGTTTCTCAAACATCCCTGCATTCATGTGTCCTCTCCTTTAGCTCTCTACTCATCTCTGTACACGTTCACTTTGCCCTTACTGCTCAGTCTCTCTAGCTGAGATCTGTTGGATGGACTTGCTCTACACACTACATGTTTATTCTCTTTCCTTCTGTTTTGCATTTTCTAAAAACAAAGCATAAATCCCAAATTGTTCATTACAGGACAGATGCCTCACTAAGAATTAATCTGAGACTGGACCCACAAATGGTTGTAGCGTGTCTGTGGCTGGCCAGGGTTGCTACTTGAATATTTTAGCTGTGATTTTTTTTCAGTGATGACACCTGACAGAAGATACTGAGGCCATCAGCTTACATTGAAACCCTAAACCCATAACAAAAATAAAGGCTCCAGTCTTCTTCAGCAACTAAGCAAGCTTGCTAATTTGGAGCATTAGCAAACTGGTTCCCTCTTAATGTAGTCTGGCTATGCAGGACAGAAGCTCCTACTGTACCCTTTGGCTGATGTGTACCGTATTTGTTTGTAGTCTGGGACACCTAAGCAATGTTCATTTTTCATGCGTTCCTTTTTTCTCTATTAGGTTATGGAAGATCTTTTCAAGACAGTGACAAGCACTGTGCTCTCCAAATGTCCTCGTGATGTTGAGCTTTTTCATAAATACATAGCTCCTGCACAAAAGGTAATGCATGTGACAGGAAAGAACTGCAATCCTGTCATGTGTTTTGGGGGTTCTTGGCTATAGGAAGGCTTAATTTTTTAAAAATTTTTTTTACTGTGTTGTCCTGTGTTTAGAAACTGTGAAAAGGTAAATATCATCTTGAGCTTAGGTGATTGTTCAGGTGAACAGGGAGAGGACACAACTTCCTGTAGCTGGTAGCCAGTGTGGTAGAGCTGTAGTTCTCACTTCATCTGGCAGCCTCTGAATCATCAGCTTCAGTAATTGGGTACCCTTTTAGCACTGAATGGCCAGGAGTGGATTTTGAACCGTATCTAGATCAGAATGCGGTCTTACAAATTACAATATAGAGGGAGGTCACTTTCCTGAGTTTGTCCCTGAGCCCTTAAGGGTAGCTTTACATGTTTATGTTTTTCTTGTTTTGACCAAGGGCAGGTTGGAACAAATACTGAAGCACAAATTTATGATGTAAGTACTATTTCAAAATGATCTTGCAGAGGGCTTTTGGGGAAAGAGTTCCTATTTTGCATATGTTCTTTTTCTTTCACAACCCTATGTCTTCTGGGTTAGCATAATGTCTCCAAAAAAGCATGAGTTGCAGTTCCCATTTACTGTTTGTCAGGTATACCCTTTCAGCACTGCATGAGACTGACACCTGAATCTGCTGGCCTTTGACTTCTGCTCCCCTGAACAAGATCCTCAAGTGTATTCTTCTTCCAGCATGCACCTGCACAGTGGTTGCTCACAGTCTTGCTTGGTTTTGGCTTTCATGCTTTGCTTTCATTCACACTTTCACTCCAGTGGCTCTCTTTTTATGAAAGTATTTTATGATATTTAAAAATCCCAATTATTTCTATTCCCAGTTGACTGTCTAACTCCTAATCCCAGTTCTTTTTGTGCTAAAGAACTGAAGGGTTTGGGTTTCCCTCACTGGCCCCCAAGAGTGCCACCTCCTGCCTATTCCTGCTTGTCTCTTCAAATGTGGAGCTCTCCATTTATCCTACAGAACATTGTAGGACTGCTCATCCCAGCACTGGTTGTCTTGTTAAGCAGCTACAACCACACCTGGATAACAGGATCATGATGGATCCCCCCCTGTGCCTCTGCCTGCATGAGCACCATGGGAATCCTCAGGGAAGTTACCATCTCCCCATTTCAGTCCTCTCTTTGGGCCTAACTGATATTCCTGAAAGGACAAAGTTGCACTTAGCTTCTCCCATGCTCCAAGGAAAAGGAGAGAGACTCAGACCATCTCTTTCTCGTTCTCTGTCTCTCTCTTCATCAGCTGCTGGCAGATCTGGGGCATTCCCGGCTTACACACATTGGTTACATGTGTTGAACCTGTGCCAGTGATATACCTCATTTGGTCTGTGGCCTCACATAACCCAAACATGTGGAGCAATATATTCCTTCTTGAGGTATTTCTTCCAGAAGCCTTCCCTGTTTTAGTGAAACCTTGTAATCGGGTGTAAAGAGCTTGTGCTCCTCTGGGAATTCGGTTCTTAATTGGATTTTGCCAGTGATACAAAGATGAAATGATTGTGACCATGTTATTCTTCCTTCTCTCTGTCCACAACATTTTGCATGATATGTGGGAAACTTGGCTGCCACATTATCTTCCATTGAGTCTTGATTTCCAGTTGCCAAACCCAGAGCATTGTTCACTGCACTTTTTCTGTTTGCTTTGCCATGATGCTCTTCTTTTGTGCTGGTGGAAATTGGTGGAGAATCTGCTCGCAAATCTGCCAGAGAAGTAGAGAAACATTGCTGAACATAAATCTCTTGGTTTTTGCAAAGTGGAAACATTTGAGCTACAAGCCCTTTGCACCCTGGGCTGTTATTTTTGCCTAACACACCCTGAGCTATGTTGTTGTAGCTATGCTGATGAGGACATAATGTTTTCTTTTTAAAAATCCACAAATTTCTATGAAGCAATTCTCCGCAGAGCTCACTTCTGCCTGAAATGCAATATTGCAATAATGCAGAAGTGTTGAGAGCTTAGCACTTCCTGCCCTTTATGTAGCTGAAGCACAGGGAAACATAGGATTCTTGCCATATAAAATGCTTTTTGGTTTCTGTCCAAAGAAGCATTGCTGGGAAGTCTGACATTACACACAAGTTGGCATGGTGGTGGGGAAATGCCTCCTTAATTTTCCAGCATGGCACTTAGCCAGAAAACTTTGTTATTTCTTTCATAGTTATCTTAAAGACTTTTTTCTTCCTCTTGCAGAATTTCCTACAGAGAAGCAGTGGAAATTTTGAAGCAAGCTCCTCAAACTTTCACTTTCAAGCCAGAGGTAGATCATTGCCAGCTGGTTTGTCCCTATGCAGAGCCTGAACTTTGTAGGATCTCCTTTCTCTCTCTCTCTAGTACCACAAGAGTTGTTACTTTGCACAGATTATCTGATTCCTGGGGTGTTTTGTTTGCTGGGTTGTAAATAGGTGCAACTTTTGCCCCTTGGGGTTGAAATGGGAGCAATACAAGGAGTGAGATCTGTAGCAGAAGAATGTGTAACACTTGCAGGGAAGGAAGTGATGAGATTGCAGTTGAAGGACCAAGGCTTTAGCAAAGGCACTTCTCTTTCCTGTGTGTGAGTAGTGCTGAGAGTGTTGCAGGTATGCAGATTGAGTAGCAATCATCTAAGAAGAGTTGCTGTAATAGTTGTCAAAAAAAGGACACATAAGAGGATAGCACCAAAAGTTAGACAAGGATTAATAAACCAATACCATGTCAAAATACACTGCAATTTAGATGTAGGTAAAGGGAATCCCTTGTCTTTCCAAAGCATAGATGTTGACTGGGAAAAAGAGTAACATGCTGATCTTTCTTGTTAGATTATAGATTTCTAAAAATCGTATCTTGCCCAATTTCAAACACACACCCACTCCAGTATGGGACAGCATTTGTGGTGGTTCTCATCTTATGTATATATTGTTTAATCATTATCTCATTGTGATACTTTGAGGAAAATAACCCTCTGGCTGAAGCCCCCCTCATAGCCAGTTGGGTAACTGTCTCATCTCTGTGCACAAGTGGGTGTAGAAGCTCAAATCTTGTATCTGTACTACCTGGATCTGAGACAGCAAACTTGGGATATTTTAGTATGAAGAGGGTCTGGAGGACCCTTCCGTTCCCCCAATATTCTTTGCACATCCTATAAACGGACTGGGGGTCTCAAGTCAAAAGCCACAGGATTTATAAGATCCCTGGAAAATAGGACAAGTGAAGGACGTCACAAATGTCCAAGGTTTCTGATAACAAAGAATTGGTTAATAGGATGCTAGGCTTTCTTAAGTGAGAATTAATGTGGCATGTAACAGGACACAGCAGGGAAGAGAGCAGTCAGCCTAGGAAAGCTGCTTTCTGTACACTAGAGGTAATAGTGAAAAAAGGCTGGTTTGCTGGGTCGAGTAAGCTGGCTTATGGGTGCCTGTTTCTCTTTAGATATGCAGAGTGTGGTTTGGGGGTTTTGGTTGGGGGTTTTCTTGCATGCTTGTTTGGGGTTTTTTCCTCATTTGATACCAGATGCTTGGGCTTGATGCAGGGATGATCTGGCCCTGTTTTGTGAAGTTAAATCATATTATTTTCCATGCTTTGCTCTGCCTGAAAACTTGTGAAACTGTCCACTTCCCAGTGACCTGTGTGAGAAGTTGCTTTGCTTGGTTTCATGTTATTCAAAGCAGTGCATCTCTCTATGTACAGGGATTTTGCTGGGTCTCTTGCCATGGGCAAGAGGCACCAAAGCACCCAGGCCCCTTTTGCTGTCTTTACAGTGGGGCTGTGACCTCCAAACGGAACATGAGAAGTACCTGGTGAAGCACTGTGGGGAGGTTCCTGTGTTTGTGGTTAACTACCCATACGACCTCAAACCTTTCTACATGCGGGACAATGAAGATGGACCTCAACACACAGTGAGTGCATGGGTCACACCTCCACTACTTCTTTGTCTAGGCACATATCTTGGTCTACTGATAGACATCATCTGCTGGGCCTGCCCTCAAGAAGTTCAAGATAAGGTGTGACCATCAGGTGATCCCTGTCCATTTTTTTCCCTGTTGTAGAAAAAATACCCAAAGCGGGAACAACAGGAGAGGGAAGATCTGGGAGTTGGGATAGTGTTAACTTGTTGCTTAATTGCCTTTAGACAAGTTTGCCATAGTTTATTTCTTTTCCTGGTAAGCTTCTGTACTATTAAGTGAAATGGCTAGAATTGGATGGCTCCACGTAGTCTGTGATTCTCTTGTCATACAAATGTAGCATCCATGTAATGCTCAAATAGCAGATGGACACAAGAAATAAGCTCTTTATCAAGTCTCATGCTTCGAAATTGTGATTTCTCAACTGAATTTAGACAACCTGAAGTATTGCTTCTACTAAAAAGATCAACAACTCCACCATGTACCACTGTGTCTGCAGTGGCTTTAATTCTAGCAACATTTCAGCTGTGAGATAAGAAAAATAACCCTAGAAGACAAACCAGAGAAGACAGCCCAAACCTAACAGCCTAAGTGGTAACACTTGGATCCAGCACATGAATGCCATTGCTACCGTATTCATTAGAGCTGGCTCAAGGAATGGGGGTAGATAGGGCTGAACACAAGCTACAGCATCAGAGCAGGGAATCAGGGCTTCAGAAAACTTGACCGTATGTCTTTGCTGTCTTGGGAGCTGCTGTTGGGTTCTTCATAACCCCACACAGGTTGTCACGTGAGTAACTTGGTGAGATTCAATTCAAACCACTTGCAGTAGATGTCCTCAGTCTGGGACATCACTGCTGGCATTTAGGTTTTCTGTAGATTACTGATGTTTGTCCTTGCAAAATTTTCTCCCAGCCTTCTCCTGTCACCAGGAGATTTTCCAAGTATGTGCAAATCCTTCCCTAAGTGTCCTGGACGCCGGAAGAATTACAGTAGGGTTTTTCAAAAAACCATGAGTGTCAGCTGTTCTTCTGCTAATCGCTGTGGGGCATGACTTCAATTAGTTCTCTTTCTTTGAAGGTTGCAGCTGTTGATCTCCTTGTACCTGGAGTAGGGGAGCTGTGTGGAGGCAGCTTAAGGGAGGAGCGACTGCCCTTCCTCGAATCACGCTTACAGAGGTATGGAAAATCCACAGATGACAGGAGACTAGCCTGGGCAGGAGAGTGTTTCAGCAGCTTTCTGTGGTTGGCAAGATAGAAAAGCGGAAGGGCAGCTAAAAGTATTTCAAATAAATCTGGTTTTGTCTTTGTGGTATCTACTTATCTGCGTAGGTGACTGCAAACTGCTGAAAAAGTTCTTGTGCTTCTGTCATCAGTGTGCAAAGGGCCTCTCTGTTTTAGCTCATCAGAGAAGAAAAGTTTTCTTTATGCTAAGAGGCCAGGGCAGGAGAATGCCTCAGCTCTGCTGCAACTGTCTGGAACACGGTCTGCTGTGGGACACTTCATCCTTCAGCCTTTTCATCACAGTTCTTTTGGCTGAAAGTGGATTGTGATGGTGGAAGTTGTCACACATACAGAACTTAGATATCTATTTGTCATTGTGTTGTGTAACTGAGGAATTGCAGTTTTGGTCAGAATCTTTACCAGTTGTGATGCATCTGGCCTCAGTGACTGGTCTGATTTCAGAGAATGTGGTTCTTTGCTAATAGTTTCATGGGAAGCTTCACTGGAACTGCTCAAGAGCTGTACTGTGTCATGGGAGCTCTTCTTTCCCTGCTGCCTTAGTCTGCGTCTTGTTACTTTTGGTAATTTTAGGCTAACTTCAATGTCAGAATATCAAAGCTGCTGTTTAATTCACAATAATTGATGTTATACATGGGGTAATTCTCCACAGCCAGTTGTTCTCTGGATCCTATCTGATTGTTCAAAGATTTTGTACAATCAGAGAATGGTTTGGGTTGGAATGTACCTTAAAGACATCTAGTTCCAACCCTGCTGCCATGGGCAGGGACACCTTCAGGTTGTGCAAAGTCCCATCCAGCACTAGAATACTTCTGTTTGGGCCAGTCATACATTTGTGCAAAGCAGTGTTGGAGGAGGGTTAATCCCAGAGTAACACCATTTGCACATTGGGAATTAATTTGTGCTTAAATCAGCCACATGCTCACATAGATATATCTAGTCAGTGGAGAAGAGTAAAGTCTATTTTAGCATAATGAATCCAAAAGGCAAAGGGCAATTAAAATCACCAGAACATTAATTCTCAATTGTTAGTGTAGGGTGATGATATTCCCTGTGCTTCCTGCTATTCTCCCTGCAGGCTTTGACTGACTGTAAAGTACAATGTTGCCTACTGCACTTTTTCAGTCAAAACTTTTTGCCAGTATCTGAGTCCACAGTCCTCAGGAGGAGCAGAAGGGTCCATGTGGAGTTTGAAGCCAGACTTTCTTGTTTGTCAGGAAAGTCACAGAAAGCATTTCAAGGTACAAATGGGGTGTGTGTTCAGTAAGTCATACCTGCTTTCACATTTTTCTCAATTTTGAGTCCTCAGGATCTGATTTTGTTGAGCCCAAATACTTTAGACCTTTAAGTTCTATTTCCTGCAGGACCAGTATAACCTTAGAGAGAAAAAACAGGGTTCTTGTCTCCTTATGCATGCTTCATGCAATAGTTCACCAGACTTCCCCTTTTCTTGTAGCATGCTCTTCCAGGCAAGTGCTGCTTGTGCAGAATAACTCTGTTCCTTTACTTACAAAGGGTTTTCTTTTTGTTTCACAGATTAGGACTCACAGATGCCTATCAATGGTAAGACGCTACCTTGCTCTGCAAGCTCTGTTTCTTCTTTTGGGACTATTTAAGTACCTGGGTTTTTTTGGTCTTTTTTTTAATTTTGGTTCTGTTCTTGGGGGAACATTTTTTTGTCCCTATTGCCCTGCCATCAATGCAAATCTAAATAAAATATCCAGCTCATTTAAACAAAGTTTAATCTAATGCTACCTAGTTTATGCCTCCAATTTGTCCACTCATGGCACAGGTCATTCCTCTCAGGATTGCATGAGGTGGATTAATTTTCAACCTATAATGATTTTTGATATTAAATCATTAGGCTATGTTGGAAGTTGGGTAGATTCTGACCACCATGCACGAGATAAATAGGTTACAGAACCACAGACAATTTGTGACCTTTAACAGGTCTATGAATAACTCCCTTTGCAATTGACAGGGCAGTTGGGTCGAAAAGTCTTCCCTAACAAAGCAGTTAAAGCAATTAAAACTGTCCTCCTAAGGAGACAGATCAACCTTTGAATTAACAGTTTACCCTATTAAAACGACACAAGGCTCTTAGTGTTCCTCTTGACAAGTGTTTCTTGGTATGTACTTTATCATAGCTACTGAGAGAGTGCTAGTGCAGAGAATTTAAAATTTGGAAGAGTATTTTCAAATATTCTGCAGTATTTGAATTGATCATTAGGAAGGCTGCCTTGAAAAAAAGCAAAGTATAGGTTCTTCACTCTCCTCTTCCCACAATATGAAATCATTGATGAGCAGCCCAGTGTATGGCAGATCTTCACATCCTCCATGTGCAAACAGAGTGATTTTAATTTCTTCCTTTCTTGTTGTATTTGTGGGCCAGAATGCACCATATCCCATTATCTGAGGGAAGGGTTATCCTGAGTAAGGGTGACAAGTTGTGTGGTTAGATACTGAAATACAGCCCGCAGAAGTCTGGTGTTCAATGGCAGAGCCTTCCAGCGCTACTAAGATAGCACAGCCCTGCCACATGCTTCCCTCAAAAAAAGATTAGCACATTGCTTGTCACCCATTTGCATTTTCACGTGATATGTAGCGATCATATTCTGGAAACTCTTCGTGCTGTAATCTTGTTTTGGAGACTCTTTCTTCCTTTATTCCCTTCACTCCATCAAAGACAATGTAACTTCCCGGAGAAGATTAAAGCCTTGTTACCCCCTGCCATAGCAGGCTCTGGTATCCTAGGGAGGTGCAGGATAGTAGTAATTCTGGATGCTTCTGGACTGCAGTCCAAAATCTGCCAGAACACAGGTAGGTGGCTTGCCAGCATCCATCTTTTCAGTGGAGGTGGCAGGAGAGACTAAAATTAATCTCCTCCAATTTAGTGATTGAATTGAGTCTCCAAAGCTGGCTCACAAACTCCTGGAAGAACAGTTGAGTCATTCCTTTTTAAATATAATATTTGCTGACTTTTGAATGTGATTCTTTTTGGAGTTCCTTAATCATTGCCATATCTCTGATTCTACCTGTTTTCTTCCCCCCCACTAAGCAAGAGGATATTGTGGGGTCTGACTGTTTCTAGGACAGTTTCAGGATTGCCTTGTTCATGGGAGAATCACAAGGCAGAGGTAACTGACGATCTGAAATACTGCTCTGCTTCTTGCCATTCCTACCTTTTAGGAAGTTTTCAAAAGATAGATAAAGTGACACGGTCAAATTCCATGAGACTTCTTCAGTACACTGCATCGTTCCTGTTGTGCAGGTTTCTTTCCATATAGAATATGAGTTGGAGTAGTATTTGGCTTGATTTTGTAGTTATTTTATCTTATTTTCACACTTTTTCTGTTGAATTTTAGATAGAAAATAGCTCAGAGCTGTAGATGATGGTCTTGGATAAACTGAGAGATCTATGAAAATGAGGTAGGAAAGTTGAGTGATGAGAGTACTCTGGGAATTCATTTGATTTCTCTATGACCAAGGAGTATTAAGTATATTGCCTTGTAAATAGGGGACTTGATCCTGTTTGCAGCCTCCAAGTGCCATCTTAAAAGTAACAAAGCAGGTACTTTGTAATGAACAATGTGTTCCCACAACCGTCAGCGTGAGCAGCATTTCAGACAGTCTTCCTACCTCTAAGGCACCACTTTCCTTACTCTGATTATCATCCTGTGCTTCGGTGACAACAGTCATCTCATACTGAACCATTTACAGTCCAGGTGCCTTTTTGATCTTCTGGTGTAACCCTGGTGAAAGTACACAGTAGCAGAGCAGATGTTGTCTGCTGTCTTCAAGTGGATGTTACTGTGTTGTGTTGGCCCAGCTCCTGCTCTGGATGAAGAAGGTTGAGCTGTGTTGGGCTCTTTAACTACTGATATTCTTTGAATGTCAGAGTGTTCTGTTAGGTCCTTGTGTGGCAGGGTAAAAAGGAGGAGTTGAGCTTAGGGAAAAGTAGCACTGGTGAGCCACTTGCAGCCCTGGCCAGTGACTACATTCCCATCATCCTTCCTCAGAGCCCAGTGAGAATGGGTGGGTCATCACTGTCCTTGGCAGCTACCTGGTCCTATTACTCCTCTTTTGGGAAGAAACTGGAGCAGATGGAGGGCTGGGCCAGATGGAGGCAGGCAGAAAGTCAGGGGTTTTTTTCTTACAAACACACACCCCCACACCCAGTATAATATTTAGTCTCATGGACTACAATATCTTTGTTCTTTCAGTCCTACCTTTTTCAAACTGGCCACAGAAACTTCAGCATAGCAAGGGGATTGCATAAAAGGTTGAGATTATATTTGTTTTGAAAAGAGACTGAAAAGAACACATTCTGTTTATGAATGGTCACTAGGAGAGCACTGCTCTTCGTAGTGCCTTGCTGTGCAATGCAGGGAGCTCACAATGATGATAAAGAATATAAATCGTTAAAAGGATGAACAGACATGCTCTTCTAATGTGGCACATAATGAGCTCCTGGAATTCATTGCTGGGAGACGTTGTTACAGCACACATTTGAGTAAGATTCGAATCTCTGAAGACCTACCAGTGCTCAGGTCCAGAACAGGAACACCTGGCACATGCTTCCCTCCAGAAACTTGTTTCCCCTATGGAATAATGCTGCACAGCCCACCAGTTGCCAATGGAGTGCTCAGCTCTTCTCTTAAGTATGGGCTACTAGCAAAAACAGTTAGACTAGTTCACAACTCTTTCTGAGGTGAGAAAATCCAGTGTCTGTAGACTATTGAATGAAGGAAAACCCCAGGGAGCACTTTCCAGCCTAAAGGGATTTTTCTCTTCATCTGCAGGCAGTTACTTTTTCTTTCATCTGTGAAGAATGGAAAATTTCTCAGTTCTTCTGCTTCTTCTATGCACAGTCATCAGAAAGGATTCACACTCTTGATTCTCAGCACATTTAATTCAACGGACTTTTTCCATTAACTTTGATGGGTTTTGTTTCACTCCTTTTGCCAAAATGGCTTCTCAAAGTGCTTTGAGATCTACAGATCAAAGTCCTGGATAAGCAAGGGTAGAATTTATTATTATTGTTCATCTGGAAGAAGCTGAGTTATTTCATCTTCTTACAATGACTTTATAAACTCTGTTGCCAGCAAAAAGGGAGAGAAGATGCTGGGCTTAGTCTCATCTGCCTTTGCACAGGCTGATGCACTCATAGACATCATCAGAAAAGTTTGTGCTGTTATTTGTATTCCTGGTTACAGCTAAAGTAGTTACCAGCTGGTTTTGCCAGGTCTGCTCAGAACTCCTGAGCCGGGTCAGACTGATCTGCCACAGCCAGCACCTGTATCCCTCACATTTACGAGGTCTTTCCTGTTTCCCAAGTCACCACCCTCAGCATCAGGTCTGCCCATCACCTTCCTTGCAAACCCTTGTAAAGCTGCATGGTGGAGCTCCCCAGGAGCAGTTCCAGGGTATTTGCAGAGACACTAGTTCTTCTTAATGCAATCTGTGTAAAGTGGATAGAGATGAAGACCACCATGCTGTTGCACAGCCTGCACGTGGGTCCCAGTAATCAGAAAATATGTTCCACTTTTGGGCCTGCTGTTCAACTTGCAAACTGTACTTTGTGTGTCAGTGCTACTAAGAAGAAGTAAGCTCTGCTTCTCTTTTTGCTATTTGGGCAGTGGAGGGAAAGGGAGAAACATTGGGGAAGAAAAGACCTGAATATTAAATTGAGAGTATTAAATGGTTTCCCAAATTTTAACTACTGTTAATGAGCTGTAAAGAAAATAATATTTTGTGGTATGAAAGGCATACTGTCAAACTGAGTGACAGGGCAATCTTGCAGCTCTAGAATTTGTGGGAGAGTACTTTTATTTTGCAAGTAAGGGTGATCATGGGCATTACTTTGTCTTCACGCTGCTAAAATACAGTCTTCAAGGCAAGAAAGTTCTGATGTTCAAGCAAGTACACTCAAATATACATAACATATATTTTACATATTTATACATATATAAGTATAGATACACACTAATACAACATTTCCTTGCAGTTCATTAACAGTATGTAAAATTTGGGAAGCCATTTATTGCAATCAATCCAATCTTGTTTTTTCGCAGTATTTCCCCCCCTCTACTCCACTGCACAACTAGTAAAACATATGCATTTATATTTAAGTGCACTTGATTTTTTTTTTTAACTGGGATGATGAAATATTCATACACCAAGATTAGAAGCAAGTAATACATCTGGAGTCACTCAATCCCCTACTAGTGCATTCATATAAAGAAGAATAACTTGGTGCCCTCAGCGAGCTCAGAGGTGGCCCCACAAATCAATAGAAGCACTGAGATGCTTTTCACTTCTATTAAAATAAAACTCTTGGTGACAATTTATAGCTGCAAATACAGTATCACATCAGCCACAGTCCAGCTAGGAAATGGGTAACTATAGAAGAACCATCATAATCTTGTTGGCACCCATATACTCAGAGTATTTGCTTCCAAATGTTTTCTGAGTTTTCTGTGCACAGCAGGTGATGCAAAATAAAATGTCGTGTTCCAGATCTCATTTTTAGAGAAGATATGTTCAGGTTTTGGGGTTTTTTTCTGGCTTCCTATGCAAATAAATGAATCAGTATGTAAGAGTCATTGGGGGAAAAGTAGCAAAAAGCCATCATAATTACCTTAAAAGAAAAAAAAATGAAGGAATGTTCAGCAGGCAGACAACAAGACCTGTTTAAGCTTCTGAAGAAACTACTGGAAATGAAATTACTTAGGCTATTGAAAAGCAAACAGAAATTGAAAGAACTTGCAGGGCAGATTTCTACACCAACGTGGCAAGGGCTAGACAAGCCCAAAGAGAGAGCTTAATTTCCAATAGTGGAAGTGAAGTGCTTTGTGATCCTGTAGGAACCTGAGTTTGTGCCTCAGCTAGGAAGATTTTAGGTACTAAAATTACAAAGGTGTTTTCAATATGAGCAGAGCTATGGTGCTCAAACTGTTCTTTGTACCCAAATACATTCTTGCTCCTAAAAAACATGTGCTGTAATGTATTGGCAAAGCATAGCTATGCTGGTTTAAATGGGTTTAAACTTGGGGTTTCTGCTAGTACAATTCTGCTTCTTCATCCTCCTGACCAACACAGAAATCACAGTGGTTAGGGTCAAAGGGAAGTAATTAAGATGGAAAGCAAAACTCCAGGTAAAAAGCTCACTTTAATGACATCAGCATAACTGTGCTGCAAATGTAACTGTCTGTTTAAATTACAGGTATCTAGACCTCCGAAAATTTGGATCAGTTCCTCACGGAGGCTTCGGAATGGGGTTTGAACGCTACCTGCAATACATCTTGGGAGTTGACAATATCAAAGATGTTATTCCTTTCCCCAGGTTTTCTCACTCCTGTCTCCTATAGCTCAGCAGTTGACTCTCATGAAGAACACTGCTGGTGTAACTATGTGTATATGACGTACCAGGATATGACTGAGTGTGTTTTAGTGGGAAATCAAGATAATTTTTATATCAATGAAACTCTTGGTTACTTTAATACTGGGTTATTGAAAATTATATATGTTCTGATGAGATTATGGAAGGACACTGGCAGTTAATTTGATAGCAGCTCATGTCTTCAGTGCACTTCAGGAGTATTAATAAATCCCACTTAACTAAAGGGTTACAATTCTCATGAGACTAGTACAAGCCATGGAAGTACTGAACAAGCGTTGCTGGAAGGTAGCAGGGGGTTTTATGTGAAATATTAATAAGGAAGTGTGACCTAAAATATTGTCATGGCTGTGATGCACTTGCTGTCAGGAAATGGCTACTGTAAAGCATGAGTCTCCCCACTCCGAGTTAAAAGCAAATATTGTTTACCTTGGAAAAATCAGCCAAACTTAGTAAGGAACAATGTCATACTGGAACTGCTGGAGTGAGTTTGGTGAATGATGTTTGATTTTGTGAATCATCAATAAAGATGTACACTGGGTTGTTTTATAACTCTGTATGGTTTCTTCTTCTGTTATAAGACTGTAGCTCTCAGCATCAGAGATTTTCCTTCAGTGTCTTTGGTAGAGGTTTCGTTTTCTGTATAACCAAATTAGTTGCACAACTTCTGCAGAAGGTATCTGTTTTCTGTCTCCAAGAAAGTACAAAAGTTCAGTTAGATGAGAGTTCATCCATCCATCCATCTTTCCTGAGCCAACTTGCAGTTCACGGTGGGGTTTTGTTGGTGCTTTGCTTTTCTGTTGTTATTGAGAAAATCTCTCATGTGCTCATCGGACCAAGCAGTTTGGTGTATATTTCGAAACAGCCAACAGATGCTCCCAAACATTGCTGTGTATTAAGTAATTGCTTATCACTGTAGGATCTGAACTCCTTGGCAGTCTCTAATGGGTTTATGCTGTCAGATTCTCTGCCAGGTAAAGAAATAATCATTTCTGTTTTGAAGACAGCATTATGGGACAACCAAGTGATTTGCCTAAGGCAACTGGAAACCAGTGATTTATTTGGGACTTGAACTGAGAGTTTCCATCATCCTTCTTCCCTTCCAAATTATCACAATCCAGCAAATGATCATTTGCATAGTGCTTGCTGCTCTGGAGCCCACTATGACTGGAACGCAAACAATGTATATGGAGAAAAAGCAAAGTAGTTACTTCTGATGAACCCCATGTAAATTGGTACACACTGCAAGAAGTGGCTGCAGGACAGCCCTGAACACTTCTTTTCCCATTAGATGGAAAAGATTGAAAAATAGTAATCACTTCGCATTGCACTGGTAATACTGCAGTCACAGTTCTCTCTGGTAAGGCTGTGTACTTACCTGCACCTGCAGGATCTAAAAATACCTGTTTATGTTGTGTGGCACCTGCCCTGTCTCAGTGTGCTCCATGGCTGGGGTTTTTACCTGTTATGATCATGCAAGCAACATCACCATGAGGTCATTACTTCAGGGGGTTTCTCGCGTGCACTGAGACATTTCCTGCATATCAAGACTTTTTCATGTCTCCTTCATCCACTTGATTAGGCAGGTGTTAATTGTGCGTTTGCTGGTTTGCATTTCCCAGTACTGCCCTGAGTTGGCAAGTCTGGTTTCACAAAACGGTTTGAGCACCTGCCTGCCTTTGAAACCACTGAGAAGTTCCTGCATCAGACACCCAAGCATCTTCCTGCATTTGGCCCATCTCTCCTTTAGTATGGTGTCTTAAGTGTTATTGCTGGCCTTTATGTTCTGAAATTACTTCTCTCTGCAGAAAGATGTGGAAAGAGTACAGCTGCCAAACAGCCCCATCCACAGCATATTCCCTAAATAACTTGCAATGAGCAGGTGTCCTAATTGAGATCCTTAGTCACTGATTCTGTCACAGTTGCTGTAAATGAGAGTGCCTGAACTGGAAGCCTGTCTTCTGAGAACAGAGTGGGGCCATGGCAAAACATCTCCTGTCCACTCTGCTGTCAGTCCCCAACAGCAGCTCTGGGCTGCCTGTGTTGGTTTTGGCATCAGCGGGGGGGTTGTTGATTCCACTCTGAGATGCCACATCTGATGGGCAAGGTGGGGCTAAATAGTGACAGGTGAAAAACAAGATGTAAAAAAGAAGACAATGGAAGGTGCCAAGAAGTTGTAGGTTAATGGGGCATGAGTCACAAGTTACAGGGAAGGACACAGCTGCTTCAAACAGGTTTGCAGGGTGGCTGTCAGGGTGACACTGCAAGAACAAAGAACTGGCCTAATCCACCTTTTGTTATTTGCCCTTTTCAGGACTGAAGGTAAAGGTTGAACCTTTGATTTGTAGATAGGTAGATGTAAGTAAGAAAGAAGTAACAAGCATGCACAGTGAGTGGGTTTTTGTGTGTTTTCAACTAGACGTCCACGAGGAACAGTCTCCCCAGTCTTCTACATGTCCTGGTTCATTCCAAGGTGCTACATGAACTGGGTATCCAGTGAGCTAAGGGGACATTGCCCTTGGGTCTGAAAGCTCAAGTAAACTGTCCCTGGTAATTTTTCAGGAGCTGAACAGGGTTGTCCCAAGAGAGGAACCAGATGGCTCAGAAGGGGAAGGAAAGGTTGTCTAGTCTTGGTTACAGCCTTCAACATGTGCTGGTTTTGCTAGTGGTGAGAGAGAAGGGGCTGATGCCCTGTGCATTATGATACTGCTCAAGGTTAACACTGAGACTGGCATTCTTGTGAGAAATTTGATTTATGGGTAGCCAGCAAGGATGGGAGCCACTGTTTCCCTCCAGGCTGGCATTGTTCACCTCGTGCTATGTATATATAACATGGACTGGTATTGCCAAGGAATGCAACATGTTTTTTCTGGGATTTCCATGTGGAATGTCATGTATTTCCTTTGAGTCTCCCTTCCTAGAACAAAACGGAAGTTAATCTGGAGGATGGGGAGTTCATTTCTCTTGGATGTGTAAGCAGGGAAATGCACCAAGATTTTCTTAATTTAAGCAACTTTCCTTGCTACATCTTCTCTTATAGTCTGCACCCTGGTAGTGACTGAGGCCAGAAAAAAACCTGTGATACTTCTTCAAATAAAAAGTTGTTACTCTTAGCACACAGGAATCATCTTAGGCTGACTGTGCAGTGCAGTAGCTGACACTGGGGTGTTTTTAGTGCTGTAAGCAGTCAGCTCTTAAGCCCAGGTGACCAGCACTGCCTCTGCTAGCATCATTTTGGTAAGTCTTTCTTGAAGTTTCAGTTCCTTGGCAGCCCATGCTTGCCTCTTTTCAAGTTTGTCCTCACTTTGAGCTTCAGAGGAAAGAATGAGTATCATTGATTACTGCGTCGGTAGCTTTGCAACATTAGAGCAGAGTGATGGGAGATAAAAGAGCTACACCATAAACTTTGCATAACTAAATGCCAGCCTCTCAGAAGAGTGTTTAGAGGAAAATGTCTCCTTTTTCACTTCAAGAATATCAGATAATCCCTTCACTTAATTTTTTAATGTGTAAGATCAAAGTATCCCAAAGTACTCTATTTTTAATTGAAAAAATAATACCTGACAGAACTAACACCCTGTTTCAGTCTTCTCATTTTAAATCCACAGGACAGCAAATGCATACTCTGAAGCTAGGAGCAGAGATTACTGTTCCTTTCCCTTATGATTTATGTTGTGATACTGTGGCAGTGTTCAGATCCTGGATTGTCATACTACTTTCTGTAAAAGCCAAGACAAAAAGATACATCCCTGGGCCAAATGTTTAAAAGTCAGCGACCAGCACAGGGATTTTAGCCAAATTACCTGCTAAACAGACCTGAGGGAAAAGCAGCAAGGTGCTCGGCTCAGCAGTTCTCTCTCTGGTTTATTTGGTAGTAGTTGTAATTTATAAAGCATCACATTGTTTGAGGGAATGCCAAGACTTTGATGGGAAACGTAATGTACAGTTTTGCTTGCTGGACTAATATTGATTGTTTTGGGAATAGCTTATAGATGTGTTTTTCTTCAGGGGGTGAAGGGGACTAATTTGCCAAGAAACACTTTTGTCATTGTTTCCATTAAATGTGTGTATAGAGATAAATGTGGCTTTGCTGTTGCTGAAACCAGTAACAGCCATTATGACTGTTGTTTTAGCCTTTACCTTACACTTGGGGACAAATGAGAGATGGGTCCAAAAGAGAAATAACAAAGGCTTTGTATAAAGATTGACAGAGTTCTAATTTCCTCTGATCTAACTGAAGCTGCCGAAGCCACAGAAATGGTGGTCTCGGGGGTGAATTTATTGTTTTGTCTTACTGTTTGTTGCAGAGCCATGACCTTCAGAAGGGTTGTAAAGTTTTATTTTATGATCCTGCTGATAAAGAAACATATGTAATTCACTATACGAGTTCTTACAGACTTGGCTAACAACAAGTTTGACCCGGAGTTCAAAGAAATTATGGCTCCCGTTGTTTTATGGCTGCTGTGGCGCAGTGTCTGCTGCACAAGGTGTACAGAAAAGATGCTGTAAAAAGGGAGAGCTTTCACATAAAGGGTGAGAGAGGGACAAGACTGTGTGGCCATTTAAAAGTCATGTACCAGCTACATCAGGAACTGTAGGCTCTATTGTGAGTGAAATACGGATGAAATTACTTTAGAATCCATGTCGCTCTTATTGCTGACACCATTTTACTGTGGGAAATTGAGGCATAGAGCAATTAAACTGCTTGCCCAAGGTTATGGAAGATGTGTGGCAGCAGCATGGAACTGACCCAAATCAACCAAATCCCTGCTTTGGCGCCTGCTCACGAGACTTCCCTCTGTTTGCCTTTGGGTGCACTGCCCCACCAGAAACAAGGCAGGATGTTTGCAACTGATCTGGTTTGCCTTTGGGTGCACTGCCACACCAGAAACAAGGCAGGATGTTTGCAACTGATCTGGTTTCAAACACATTTTTGGCATTTCTAAGATCCTAGACTGTGCTTCAGTGATTTTTATCTATCCCTGTATGTCCTGAGGCCTTTCAGAGACAGCAATCCCACTGTTTATTTTTATTACTCTTAGAGTTGATTTTTTTTTTCTGAATAAGTTGAGGCAACCAACAGAGTAGATTTTTAATTTTCTTTACAAGGCTTGATCTTGCTCTTTGCTCTTCATTGGTATCTGTGTGTCTTACTGTCTTCAGCAGGTTAATGTACTGATACTTGTGCTGAAAGAATGGAGTTCAGAGTTTTTAGAAATCACTGATCATACAAAAGTATGCAAAAAAAGTATGCAAACTGCTCAGAAAAAAATCAGTGTGGTCTGAGAGAAGGCCCTGGTAATCACGTAAACATTTAAGTTTCAATATGGGACTATTCCCTACTATCTGCCATGGCTTCAAAAAGAAGTCAGATATCCAGTCACAGTGGAAAATAATTACACTTTACTGACACAATGGTATTTAGTAATACTTCTATGATGTCTTTACCTTCAAAGTGATTTTTGAGCAATAATTCCAGTATCTTTGATGGCCCTTTGAAGATCCTGGGCTGTCTGTGCTCAGTACTGTGGTTAAGATGTGTGAAGCAGGCATATGATCCATATTTTTCTGAGACACAAGTCTCCCATTTTCTGCTCGTCCTCCAGCTTTGCTGCTGCTCCATTGATGAATGTGTGGCCATGGGCTGCACATCCAAGCAGGAGACAGCTGAACTCCCACCACAGACCACTCGAAGGCTGACTGACCTCTCAATGTCAGTGCTGCCAGGGCTGTTCACATAGCTGAAACCAAACCACAAGACAGTCCTTTCCTTCTTGTGACAGACAGCAACTCCAGCAGCACTGACTGCTTTCCATGAGCAGAGGGAATAGTAGCACAAGGTGCTCCAGGTCAGTGACAGATGAAGGGACTTGCCAGAGGCTGTGGAGGGAAGCAAGAGTCAGGATTAAGGTTTGATTTCTAGGCTTCTCTGTCAGAGTTGAGAACATGTTTCTCCCATTTCTGCACAAAATTACAGAAACTCAGTGCTCAACCGGTAGCCAGTTTGCAGCTCTAGGAGATCCAGCTGTAGGCACTTACCTACCGCTGAGATTCTGTCATCACTGTAACTGAGCAGGTCTCCTTTTGGCAGGTTGGACTCACATGATGGCATCTCTGTGAAGCACTTGAAATGACCTCTGCAGTTGCTTAGTATAAATAAATCACCATGTGCTTTCAGGCTGGCTCAGCAGCATGCACGTGGCGTCACAGCTGCCCAGATGGGGCTCTGCACAGCAGCTGGAGTTCTGGGAAAGGCGTGCTTTAGGTGCCTCTCTGTAAACATGGATGGGTGGTGCTTTTCCAGATCACCCTACAGGGCTGAACTTTGCCACCTGCAAAACTCGAATAACCATACAAATCAAGTCGGAGGGCCTGGTTTATACAGTGCCTTCAAACAGCCTTTCAAATTCTATTATTACTAATGGCATTAATAAATTATTAGTGTTCATGGTGATTTAAGAAGTATAAGGTTCAAGTATTTAGCAAGTTTCATGAGCCTATTTGTTAATGAACTTGATGGATGACTTGCCAGGCAGGATTATATTGCCATGTCCTTGGAGTACATGCTAAAACATGATATTTTTAGCACTGTGTTACTCCAGTCACTAATTGAGATCCAATACCATCTGTAACAGTGCTGCCATGGATAAAAGGAAAAAAGTTTGTGCTAAACCCTCTGAGATAGAACATTATGAAGTGTTCATTTCCCAGATCATTAGAAACTTAAAATAGCCATCTGGCCAAAACCAGAGATGCATATGCCTGCAACTACAGCTTAACAGCATTCAGCTGGGAGGGTGGCTGCTGGGTAGCATTTGGGACTGGCAACTGCAGAGCAGCTTTTGCTCTGATCTCAGCGAAGTCTCTTCACACTTCAGACTTCCAGGAGATGTCTGTTTAAAATGCAATTGACATCTCAGCCAGGAATACAATACACTCTAGATGGGCTAAAATGCTTTAAAACCACGAGGGCATATCCCCTCCACACGCTGCTCCAGTGATTATTTTCACTGTTAAAAAAGTACTGTATTTCAGTCTCTGTTTGCCTGGCCTCAGCATCTGTTGGGAGGATATCAGTGTGTCTTAACTTGCAGCATTTGAGAGCCATTACAAAAGACAACAGGCTCTTGCATTTGCAAAATTTGACCTGAAGCATGATGGCTTTCACATGCTTCTTCCCTGACTTAACACCGGTAGCAGCTGGGGGGGTCTGAAAATAAGGTCTTTACACTGCTGGCTTTGTTATCTTTACCAGATGCTCCTCTCTCACCTATAGATTGCCTGTAGTTGAGCTATAGGTCTGCTATGAACACAGCATTTTGTTATATTCCTTGTTCTCAGATGGTGGTGCAATGTAGGACCTGGGGGAGTTCCATCCTCATCAGCCACTTGCTCCTGCTCATGGTCTCCGCTTCCCTACTTGTATAGTTAGAATAATAAGATTTATAATTCTAAAAGCTCACATGCATAGTAGGTCTGTATTCCAGTAGTTTTAGCTCTAAGCTGTGCATGGTCAACAATTGTAAACAAATGTAGAGATACATATAAGTAATTTACACTTTGTAGAAGAGGCCTGGACATAATACAACAGCAATGACTTCCTTTTTCTAATAGAATTTTTAGTTCATTATATTGGCTGTACAGGGCAAGCTCATATCCTGGAGGGGTGTGACTGGAAGGAGGAGTAGGGGAAAAGCATCTGTTTTTATTCTGGCTTCTGTTTTGGCCAGCAGATATAATGGCACATGACCGTTGAGCCAACGGTAATCCAGTTACAAAAGTCTTCAGAGTTACTGCACCAACCAAATTAAACTTGATTACATCCAATTATGCTGAAAAGCCAGACAACAGCTCTTAGCTTGGGGTGAAGTAACTTCTTGCAATCGCATGTGGGGAGGCCTTGCAGGGTGTCAGGAGGATAATTGCTCGTTTGCTCTACCACAGAGCACCATCTGCTCTTGAAGTAATGCCTAAGGATGTGAGAGTACACCAGGGTCGGGTAAGCAGGCAGGGGAGCCCAGCGGAGATTCCTCCTTGCCTGTTTTATTATCATTTGTTTTATGGTTGCTTGCCCTGGGTCCAGCTGCGGTCAAAGCCCCATTGTGCCAAATACTGTCCGTAGAGGGAGTCATTCCCATGCTGAGCTGCCAGTCTCATCGGGGAAAAACAAGGATGAAGTGGCCTTTATGCTTATGTCAGAATAGTGTCTGTGTCTGGAGCACTGCCTGGTGCACTTTCCACCAAGCAGTTGTATAATGGTTTTCTGTTTAGAGGAGGTGACAAAAAAAAGGGAAAAATCCCAGTTTCCTTCTCTTCTGTAGTAAAAATAGCATAAATGGGGGATGGGGGGAGGAAAGTAAAGGTAGCTGCCAAAAACGTGTCTGGATCCAAGCAGAAGAGTTTGCATGAGGAGCTCATCCATCCTAGAAGAAATCACCAGGTGCAAAAAAACTCTGCCTGGGTCCAGAACTGAGAAATGCATCAGTAGTGTTCTGACCCAGCTCAGCTCCAGGCAAAGTTATTTCTAACTATCTAGTTTGGTGAAAGAAGTAGGACTGGGTTTCAGTGTGGTCTGAATAGGAATAGGAAAATTTCTTTAATAATCTTCAAGTGTGAGGACTGGAAGTGTCCACAGACACTGTCCAGCTCAGCACCCCAGGCCCCTCCCTGTGCTGCCCAGGGGGTCTGGATGGGGTCCATCCATTCTGGATGGAATGTGCTGGTTCTGGCCAGAATCTCCAACAGAGAGGACAAAGCAGCACCATCAAGTCCACACGAGCCCATGTGCCTTGAACACTGCTGACCTGCGAGTCATCTCTTCTCTGCTTCAAGCCTGTATCAAGGCATCAGAGCTCTGATGCCCCTGTCTTTGCCACAACACTGTACTGAAGATGCTTCAAACGATCTCATTATCTGATCGAAGCACCTTGTGCTACTATTCCCTCTGCTCATGGAAAGCAGTCAGTGCTGCTGGAGTTGCTGTCTGTCACAAGAAGGAAAGGACTGTCTTGTGGTTTGGCTTCAATTGCGGTCGTTCTGGGGGGCTTGCTGTGCTCTTCTATGGAGGGTGGAAAGCTTGAAAAGACACGAGTTCTTGAAAGAGGTGATTTTTTTTTTAACCTTGAAAATTCTTCATGAAATCAAAAAGCTGCTCGCATCCCGCCCTGCTGCAGGAACTGTTGCGTGAAGATAAAGTCAGGTCCTATTGTTGTGGAGCTGGATCTCAGGAGACTGAGCATTCGCTCAGAATTAAAAGCAGGCAAGGAGCACCAAGCAGCACGGCAGATTTTTCAAGCCTTTTCCCCCCCCCTCCCCCTCCCAGCCTGTTTCGGTTTATTTTAACCTCCGTATAAGGCATTTCCAAGGGATTTGTGCCTGGCTGGGGTAAGTAGCCCGAAGCGTTTCAGCCAGCTGGTCCCTAATCCACAGGAAATGCCCTGTGTCTCCATCCATCCCGACTGCTTGCACCCGCGACTGGGAGCGAGGAGGAATTGCTCCGCCTGCAGCTTTCCCGTCTGCCAGCAGATGGCACAGCTCATTTGAATAAATTTGGAGCAGGAAGGAGTAGCGGTGGACATTGTGGTTTCTTTCTTAGAAGTTCTGATTTTTCGGTTTCAGACATGAACAAGAAACCACACTGAAGGTTACGATTAAAAACCCCAGAGGTTTGTGCAGAAGAAAGTGTCACTTTGTCGTGCACCCCAGCACGTAAAAGGCTTTTTCTTAGAAAAATGTTTCTCTCTCAGCCTTACCCTTGTTCAAGGAATATCTCTTCCATGGCATCTCCTAATTTCTCCCCTGCTAATGCCTGCTAATTCTGCTGTTCCTCCTTCAGTTGCTCCTGCTGGCAGAGATGGATTCTCGATGGTTTCGCATAACTCCCTCGTCGGGTTTTTCCAACACAGGGATGTGGTTTTCACACAGTTTTCCGCCAAGGCTGCTGGCTGTTAGCTCACACTCCAGAGATTTACGCAGTCAGCTGGGGCCAGCCTGAGTTCATTCTCCACTGCCGGTTGGAGGAACAGCTTGAAGTTGGTAAAAACTGTTACGAACGTGCAAGCGCTGCCAAATCAGAGCTGTGCTCATGACAGACATCGTCTTTAACTCCCAGGGGCACTGAGGGTAGTATTTGTGTATCTTCCTGGCCAAAAGCTTTAAGGAGGGCCAGCATTATAAGGCGTTGTAATGTTACATGCATTGGATCCTATGTAATCTGGCAGCCCGCTGCCAGAATTAACTCACTGTTCCCACTCCACGTACAGCCACAGTGGAACTGGGGAGGCACATTCACGTGCAGCATCTTTGTTTGAAGCATTTTTCTGCACAGAGCTTATATTAAAGTTGGACTCAATGATCTTGGAGGCATTTACCAACTTTAATGATTCTGTGATTCTGTGTCACATCTGAGACAGCAGCATATTTAAATGTACAGAAAATGCAACCCATTTCCCATCCAAAAGTCCCAGCAATCTGAGATACATGTGTCAGGCATCACTAAAAGCATGGAAAAAAGAATTCACAGGTGTACTTCATGTTTTGGACACTGTTCAGATATATCTTGTGATATAACCAAGTCAGTAAATGTGATCCAGAATAGGGGATGAGTGGAGAGAAGGAATAGTACAGCAAGAGAGCAGAGTAATAAACCAAGGACTGTCATAGAACATGTAGAATAATTCATTCCAATTCACACAATGATAATTATGGAGCATTTCTTTAAACATCCATCACTCAAATGAAGTGTTCCAACTCCGTGTGGTGGAAGTTGTTAACATAAAAATGCAGACAGGGTTCTCTGTAACTGGTATTCAAACTGATACCACTTTGCATTGGTGTCAGTATGAGTGAATTCCTAACCTGTGAATCATTAACATACACCGTGGCATAGTTTTGCATGATACCTGTGTATTTATCATGATATTCTGTTCTTAATTGAGTCTTTCTAAATCCCCAAAGCTCACTGGCCTCCCTGAAATTTCTGTGTGTTTTGGGAAGATCTCTCAAGTGCAGGTCACCAGGACACAGTTTTCTCTACGAATGCACAAAATGCCTCTGACCCAGGAGAGTTTGCAGGTGAGACTCTTGCTCTCATGCAGTGTAAATTGATAGGGTTCCAGTGCACTGAATAAGGCGATGCTGGCTGAGGCCAGCACAGAATGGGTCTCTCCATCCTCCCCTGCTCCCAGCCCCATCACACACGCTGCGTTGGCAGAGATGGGCAAGCTGATCTGAGCATAGCCTCTCTGTGCAGAGATTGCCCAGTGCTGGAATGGGATCAAGTCCTTCTTTTGGGTAGTGAGAAGGTAGAAAAATCTTCCTATTTAGCCTTTGCATTTCACTGGCAGAAAAACAAAGCTGTTGAGAAAATACATTCCTAACAAATGACTGACTTGTTCTGTAAGGGGTTATTCCCCTGCTTTATGCATTCACAAAGATGATAAACAACATATGGCTTAACCGTGCTGTCCCCATCTTGAAAAGAGGTGTTGTTCCTACCTCCCAGAGGCACTGCAGGTTGCAATTACTGCTCTGAAGTGATGCAAGTTCCCTGCTTGAGTGGCATTATATAAAGGTTGTTGTTGTGTGACATACAGTAGCACATCAGCCAGCATGGAGTTGTTATTGCACCAGCTACGGCACAAACACGTAAGGAGGGACCATCCCTGCCCACAGAGGTTGGACAGGCAGGGAAGCTGAGGCAGGGATGACTGAATGTGCCCGAGCAGGTTTGGGGCAGAGCTGTTGTATAGAGACAGGTCTTAGAAATCCATCCCCAGCAAATGGGTTGTGTTTTCCATGTGAGCGTGGGCTAAGAGGACTCAGCTTTTATGGGTGCCATGCCCAAGTTTTGCTTTAAAGGTGTAGTGAAAGGAAAGTTAGAGCACAGACCAACTCGAAGGGCTGTGGAGGGACATTTTATTACTTCCAGAGCTGGGGAGGAGAGGATCAGGCTTTGAAATGTACAGTGTTTCTAGATCTGAAAGTTGATAATGAATCTCAGCCAGGGTATAATACACTGTAATACAAACCCTGGCTTGTCTGCGTGAAACTCCAATGGCAGTCAACCCCCCTTTCAGTGGCCACTGCTCCATTACTTAAAAATCAATAATAAAATACGAAGCTTTTATTGATTTCCCTCGTGGTTTTTCTATTGCTATTTTTTTCTTCAGGAGGGTTTTTGGCATCACTGATGTTTGGCCGTTTCTTGCTCAACCTCTTTGTTTTCCTACGGCACCTTCATCTCAGGCACAAGCCCCCCGAGCACAGCGGGGCTAAAGCCAGCCTCGCCTTTCCGAGGTGAGAAGGACCTTTTCCATCGAGAGAGGGGAAGGGTCCTGGGGTAATGCAACCTTCCCAAATGAGGTTTGGGGAGAGCTGTACTTTTTAATTAAGGAAACGTTGCGCTGTTAGAGATCACCTGCTGCAGTACGGATAAAGTTTCTCTGTAGGCACTGTATGACTGTGGGGAGGACAGGGACGAGCGGCAGCCCCTCGGGGGCGGCGTGGGGCCGGCCAGCCCCTCTCCCCGCGGGGTTTGTGTCTTTAACACGGCTGGCGGGGCGCCGGGCGGGCGGAGGCGTGGTGAGCCGGGAAGGAGCCAGTTTCCTGCTTCCCCGCTCGCAGCCGAGCGGCCGCGGCGGCGGGGGGAGGCGCTCGCCGCCCCCCCATCCATCCTNCGGCGGGGAGGTGGTGTGCTCGGGCTGGCTCCGAAAGTCACCGCCGGAGAAGAAGTTACGGAGATACGTAAGTCTCAGCCCACCCCATCTCATCCTCACCCCGGCCCCGGGAAAGCCGCGATCCATCTCGCCCGCCTCCATGCCCGCTCCCCCGCCGCCAGCCCGGGTGCACCTGCCGCCGCCTCTCCCGGCGCCGCGGAGGCTCGGCAGGGCGGGGGTGCCCCTTGCCCGGGCGGGGAACGAGCGCTCTTGGCTCCCCGCCGCTCGGGGAAGGCGGGTGGGAGCATCTCCGAGTCCCTCGGCTTGTCCTCTGCCCCGGGGTGTTGGGCTGGGCGGTGACGGCCGCGGCTGGAGCGGCTGGAACGGCGCTGGGGCCGTTCTGGCTGCGCCCCGCGGTGGTCGGGCTCACCCGGCACCTGCGACGGTCACACCCCCGTCTTTGAAGTCGTCTGTTTTAGGGGAGGCTGCGAATACCTTGGTCCCGAAGAGTAAAGGTACTAACGCATCTTGGATCTCCCCCAACATTCCCGTAATAGTCGCTCTCCCCCATCCCGTGCACGGTTCCTATTAATCATTGAATGTCCGAACCCTTTGAAGATAGCACCAGTAGCGCTTCGATAGCCTTTGTGTCGTTAGCGGCTGAGATCAAACACTTCAAAGAAGTTGTAAAAAGAGGGTCCAAATGCCAGCTCTGTCACATTCCCCACTCATTGAAAGAAATAACTGTTCTTTGCGTCCTCCGCCTGACAGTCCTGCCCATGTGCCACGAGCATTAGCGCTCAGAAACGCGCTGCCGTCCTATGACTCGGCACATCGCTCCCCAGCATGTCAGGGGTCCCATTCCCTGACAGCAGTGACCAGCCTCAGCCAGCCTTCAGTTGAATGGAATGCAGCCTCTGGGAGGGAGCTGGATGCTCTCCCTTCCTGGGGGGACACCAGTCAGATCATCCTTTGGTCCTGTTGCTTTTGCCTGCGTGCGTTTTGGGAATGGCAGGCAGAGCAAGTGCAGCTGGTGTCTCCCCTGTGCCTATTATTGATTGATGGAAGCACCACTGCCTACCCTTGAGAGGGAGATGGATGTCTGTAGTGCTGTATTGCAGGACTGGGGGTGTGTCTGATTTGTAATAGAGTGTTATTAACCTTGCCCAAAATGGGTTCAGCCCCCTAGACATCAGTGGTACCACATCCCTTTGCATTAGACTGTGTGTCCAGTTGCTTTTGACAATCCTTTCCTTGTGTGCCTCATGCTCTTTGAGGGAATATCAGGTTGGCACAAGGCTGTGGGATGGAAGTGCTAGGGAATCCTGTAAGGTAAACCTGAGTGTTTATGTAGGAAGTATCAACCCCCTAATGAATGTAGGCGGGCTTTGTGGGATGTGGACAGAATGACTTTGTGCATGCTGAACTGTGGAGAATGCTTTTAGCTTAATGGAGCAAAGCACCTTCCTCTCGCAGAAATCAGCTAATTGCTGATCCTGAGTCACCAATGGCCTTAACTCATCAAACATCATTAGCTCCCCAGCATCTGCCCGATGAAAGGGCGCTCACATCACAGTCTGAATATCCAGCTTGTGCTCTGGCATTCCAGCAAGAGCTGAATAAATCTGCTAAATGCTCTACATGGAGGGTGTGACACGCCGACGGTTGGTGCTAATTATCGATGTGCATAAGAGTGCTTTTCATCCACATACATCCCAAAGTGCTTTGCAAGCCACCTATGTTTTCAAAACATCCTCATTCCCCCAAGAGGAAACGCGGCCGTGCTGAGATGTGCCCAGCCATCCCACGCAGGCTCCGCGGGGCAGGAAGCGAGGCTTGGCAGATGTCACTTGAGGGGATCTCTGTGCTGGAGCGGTCCCGGCGCTGTGGTCAGTGGGACTTCCCTTCCAGTCACACCAGTTGCACCAGCTTCCTGCATCGGTGGCTGGATTTGAAAGTGTTGGCCTTGTGTCTCACGTGGTGGTGCCCCATCCCTTAGCTTTTGAATACGTTGTTTTTGATACTATGTACCATGGATTCGTACAGCTGTGGTGTGCATTCAGGGTGTTGGTGTGTGGATCAAGTTCTCCTCGAGAGTAGCTCAGAGCAGCTTGCTGCACAGAGCCCGAGGGTGATGGCTTTCCTTCCATAAAACCTGCCTTCGTCTGCAATAAATCCACCTGGCTGGACTTTGGTTTTCGTGCACAAAAGGCAGTTTGCACCGGCTTTTGTACGGCCTCAAAGGGAAGGTGCTGAGTCTCCGGCTTTGCCGCTTTCCTTATACCTTCGGTTTATATTCTGCTTTGAGACCTCAAAGGAAAAATCTCAGGCTGCAGGATGCTGCTAATGGGGTTTGAAGTTCCTGCTCCAGCTGTATTGACACAGAGTAGATGATAGATTTATTTTTTCTTTGACAAGTGCATTTCAAATGTATGTGTCCGCACATGGGTGTGTTGCTAATGCTGTCCTCGAAGTCGTGTGCTTTTATAAGCCTGATTTTGCTTCTTTTGCTTTTAGTTTTTCAAGGAGATCTATGGCAAGAGAGGAAAGTACTAAATTTTCTCTTTAACTTCCACCCAGCATGGTTGGGAAAGGGGACTCTTCTCCACACCTGGTCTGTGCAACATTAATCTGCATTTACAGCAGTACCTGCTCTGTTTCACTTCAGAGGACTGTGTTTATGTGAGATTGTGGGGCCTATTTGTACAACACTCTGGGAAATATCAGTGGTGTGGGTTTCTCTTCTGTTGGGGGACATCCATATGATCAAACGATGACTGCTTAAAGGTTGAGACAAAGTGTACCTTTTTTCAGCCTCATAACTGAGCACAGGAGTTCCTGTAGACTCTGGGCAGTTTGGCTGTAAATGCTACTGTAATATTGATAATAAAAGCTAAGCAAACAATTGAAGGTCAAAAGTAATTGAAGTACCAAAATACCTCTTTTTCACCTCTGTTCTGCTTGGGACTTCAAGCTCCCTCGTCATCTTGCTTAATATCTTTTTTCAGACAAACACTTTTTGTACCTTCGTAGAATGGTTTGGGTTGGAAGAGACATTTAAAACTCATCTATCCCAATCCCCTGGCAATGAGCAGGGACATCTTCAATTAGACCAGGTTCCTCAGAGCCCCGTTCAGCCTGGCCTTGTGAGTTTCCTGGGATGTAGCATCCACCACCTCTCTGGGCAACCTGTGCCAGTGTTTCACCACCCCCATTTAAAAAATTTTCTTCCTCATATCTGATCTGAATCTACCTCTTTCAGTTTAAAACCATTGTCCCATATCCTGTTGCTACAGACCCTGTTAAAAAGCCTGTCCCTATCTTTTGCCTTTCTGACTTTCATGCATGAAAGCTTCTCCTTGTATGCAGCCACAAAGCACAGGATTGTCTTTTAATTCTCCTCTTGGCTCCTCCTTAAAACACATGTGAAAAAAAAAAAATTTAAAAACTCCCGTCCCTAAACAAAACCCTGGGCTTTAGTTGTGTGACCAATGAGCCGAGACCAGCGCATGTTGTGCTGGTCCTGTACTGACTCACTGTCTCCTGGTCCTCTCCTGCTGGACGTGCCTGTCTGTTGTCTCCTGTGTTAGACGTGGGTTTGGAGCAGTGTTTTGTGTCTGTCCGCTGCCCGGCACGATGGGCTCGGGGGTGGGCTGTCTGGCAGGGAAGCACTGTGAAAAATAAGCGCTGTCGTGGAGCTGCTCAGCTCCCTATCGTCAGATCAGTGCGCTCTGCCTGCTCATTTATGTACCATGAAGTCAGAGTATTTTCTGTCTGGCTGAGATGTATGTCTGCAGTCCTGACTAAAACAAAAGCTTCTCGTCGTGTACTGGTTTTACAGTCCCTTAGTGCTTTTGGGTTTTTTTTTTTCCTCCCAGCTGGTTTATCTGGGTTTGGCTTTGTGCATCAATGGTTGTTCTTACATCAAGCAAAAGCAGTTTAATCAAGGTCATTGGAAGAGCTACTTCTCTCCGATGGGTCAAGCAAGAAAAGATTAAAGGGCTGATTTACTGATTGCAGCCCTGCTCCTAGGAGCAGCTCCTTTATGAAGGGCTTCTTTTGGTTCCTGAAGTAGATCCTTCATATCCCACCTGAAAATGCATTGTAAGGATGTCCTCCTTAAATGAGAATGTGGGATGTGGACTGAAGTAGGAGCATTTGTGCAGAGATATCATAGACTGTCAAGTGGTGGAGATGCCAGGTGGAGTTTGGCACAGTGATGTTTGGCATGAAATTTTATAGGAGGGAGAAGAAAGAACATCCCTTTATACTGCATCAAAGTACAAAAGATGGGTGTTGTGCAAAATTATCTCTTTTTTTTTCCTCTTCTCTCTAAGGAGTTTTAATTGGTCCCTCCCATGCTCCACTGTGCCATGCTTCATTTGGGATACTCTACCCTCTAAAAAAATAGGAAATAGTTGCAGACATGCCAGAGAAAAGCACCAAAAATAAGCAAAAGTATAGAAAACAGAAACACCAAAGGAAATGAGGTTTTTAGGGATGAGAGGGCTGAGAGGAGAAATAACAGTCCTCGAGTATGTCAGAGGTAGCTGTGAAGGGGAAGGGAGTAAACTGTTCTCAATGATGGTTGGAGGCCAAGAAGTGCTGAGCTTGAACTGCAGCAAGGGAAACAAGTGTAGGAAAAACTTCCTAACCTCTGATTGCCAGAGGAGTGGAGCAGTGGAACAGATGGTTTGGGATGGGCTTGGAGTCTCCATCGTGGCAGTTCTGAAGTGCACGTTGGCCAAACTCCACTTCAGAGAGCTAAACCTGTTTTGTGGCGGTGGAATAAATTTGACAAATTCTCCAAAAGTTCCTTCCAGCACTGGTTTAATGCTGCAATTTATGATTTTGAGCCTGGGTGCAGGGAGGGATAGCTAAGAGGCTTAAGAGCACCAGTTGCGTCACCTGAATCTCCTGATGGGACTCAGGGAAGTCCTCTGACAAGTTCTTTGAAAGTTTTGACAGCACCGAACTCCATGAGTTTGCAGTTATTCCATCTGTCAAACTGCCTTGCTGCACCCTGCTCCTCCCATGTAATCTCACAGGTTGATTCCAAAAGACCATCATGTATTTTAGCTGTTGTCATCTGCCCCGTGATTCAGAGGAGGGATGAACACTTGCTCCACCAGAGAAGGTTTTGCAGGTCAGGGGGTGCATTTTGCTTGCAAAGGCAGTGCCTGCCAGCACTCCTGCTACACCAGCTCTCTTGTGCAATGCTGCACAAAGGTCCCACTCTCTAACTTGTTTCTCTGCTGCATCATTGCTGATGAGTCAAAGCACACGACCTCATCTCTACAACCTTCATTTGGGGTCATTTTGTTTGAGTGTGAGGCTGCATTCCTTTGCCCACTCTAGCATTTTATGGAAACAGTCAGGTGGTGATGTATTGTCATCATGATAATTGTGGTCTAGGAATAGGGCGATACTTGAAGGATGGTTGTGGGAATGATGGAGTCAAACTCTTCTTGATTGTAGGAGGTGACAAAATAAGGCAGTATAACCACAACCCAGCTTTGGAGGTCCAGGTTGGGTCTTAGGAAAGCCCCTCCAGTAAGAGGGTCACGGTGTAGAGGAACAGATTCCCACAGAGGCTGCAGGGTCTCAGTCTTTGGAGGTTTTCAAGACTTGGCTAGAGAAGATTCCCACTGACCTAATCTAGTGACACCTCAAATGCAAGGCTGGACTAGAGACCTCCTGAGGTGCCTCCAACCCAATATTTCTTACAGCTCTGTGACATGGTACAACGTGGAGCCACCAATCTCAGAAGCAGTAGAGCTGTTGTAGCCCAGCTTGCTGTGAAGGTGGATGGTCTTTATTTTGTTTGCTGCCAACACACATGCTGGGGCAGCTCTTCATCTGCTGAAACCCAAACTGGTTTGGTCAGGACTAACCCCTGTATGTTCGAGGCATTGCATCAATTGAGGTGGACATGCCCACAGAGGCAGGGAGTCTGTGTGTTGTGAGGGGGTGAAACTGCTGTATTTTCCTGGTACTGTGGCTTTGCTAAGACAGCTTGAGTGAATTCTCAGCTGTCTGTCATGACTTCAGAGCTGGCTGATAGTCCTGGCAGTCCACAGTGGATGTAAAAGATTGATGGTGGCAAAGCCCAGGCTGAACTTAAGAAAGACAAACAATACTTAAGGAAAGCGTGCGAGGAAGCCGGCTTTGTTTCTCTTTGAAAGAGAGCAGAAGTGATACTGAAACCAATTTTTTCCCTTTTCCTTTTAGCAAATATCAGATGCAAGACATGATGCAATAGTGTTTACCAGACCGAAGCACATAATTTATAGTAGTGACTCAAAGGCAGAACAGAAGTTATTTATCTGTATTACAGGAGCAGCTGAGGTGACTGGGGCTCAATGTGCCCAGTGTTTGGGGAGACCACATCTGCCCTGAAAGGTCTGGTCTGATGGAGAAACTGAGGCATGGAGCAAGTCAGTGATTTCACTGCACTTGTGTTCAGGGTCATTCCCACAGCTGGAGTCAAACTCTTCTTGAAACTCGCCTTGGCTTCATGGTTTCTACCTGAGCCAGGGGCTTCAGAGCTGCTTGCAAGCTGCTGAGGGTGTGTGAAGCTGTGAAAACAGATTGCAGCTGGTCCAGAGAAGTACACAGTACTTCTGTCAGGGATTTGGATGATGAGGGTGCCATGGTTCTCAGAAGTCTCTCTGAGATGAGTTGATCCAAAAAGTTTGGAAATTACTGCTTGTAATATAAATGGCCCTTCCTTTCAGTACTCCTTTCAAGTCTTTAAAGTCTCACTTTCCCATCATAATGCTTAGGTGGATCTTTCAGCACCTTACGGTGGTGACAAAATGTATCTGTATGAGGTGGAAAAAACAAGAGAGACTTTGATTCACTTCAGGGTGCCTGTAGAGCAGCAGTAGAGCTGAAAGACATTTTGCTGCCATTCTGCATTACTTCTCCACCTTGCTGCCTAGTGAAACCAGCTTTGTGGTTATCATGTGGTTATCATGGGTTAAACCACAGCAAATTGGCAGTGAATGTGGGAGGCTCTATAGATGGAGCCAGTGTAAAGCATGGCTGGTGTCTGATCTTTAGTGAGGTTCTGCCAGACTCAGTCTTAGGGCCAGTGCTCTTCAACATCTTAAAAAATTACTTGGATGTAGGACTCAAAGGGATACTAGGTAAGTTTGTTGATTATAATGAGTTGGGAGGAGCTGTTGACTCCTTCCAAGGCAGAGAGGCCCTACAAAGAGATCTGGACAAATTAGAGATCTGGGCAATCACCTGCCATATGAAGTTTAACATGGGAAAGTACCAGATTCTGCAGCTGGAATGGGGCAGCCCTGGATGTATGGACAGCCTGGGGAATGAGATTCTGGATAGCAGTGCCACAGAAAGGGCCCTGGGGTCCTGATGGACAGAAGGTTGAATGTGAGTCAGCAGTGCCCTGGCAGCCAGGAGGGGCAAGCCTGTCCTAGAGTGCATCAGGCACAGCAAGGGAGGGGATTGTCCTGCTCTACTCTGCACTGGGGTGGCCTCATCTCGAGTGCTGGGAGCAGTTCTGGGCACCACAATGTATGAAAGCTGTTACAGAGTGTCCAAAGGAGGGCCACAAAAATGGTGAAGGCTCTGGAAGGGAAGATGTATGAGGAGTGGCTGAGGGCACTTGGTCTGTTCAGCCTGGAGAGCAGGAGACTGAGGGGAGACCTCATTGTGGTCTGCAGCTGCCATGGAAGCAGAGGGGCAGGCACTGATCTCTTCTCTCTGGTGACCAGTGACAGGACCTGAGTGAATGGCATGAAACTGTGTCAGGGGAAGTTTAGGCTGAGTATTAGGAAAGGGTTCTTCACCCAGAGGGTGGTTGGGCACTGGAACAGGCTCCCAAGGGAAGTGGTCACAGCACCAAACCTGACTGAGTTCAAGAAGCATTTGGACAATGCTCTCGGGTGCATGGTGTGACTCTTGGGGTGTCCTGTGCAGGGCCAGGAGTTGGACTTCAGTGATCCTTGTGGGTCCCTTCCAACTCAGCATATTCTGTAATTCTATGGTCACTTTTCTTTCTTATTTGTGACTAGTGACAGAAAAAGCAGATATTCAGCGAATGGATTCACAAAAGACAGACCTGAGACCTTAAGAAGAGATCCAGACCATTTGCATGCTGCCAGGCGTACACAGTTGCACCAAGGTGTGCCTGCCACGACCTTGCAGCGCACAAGAGGATTTTGTCAAGGTCAGCCTGCAAGCCTGCACAGTGCTATCGTGCATATGTCATCAATCATATTTACTCATCCAGCAATTTAAACATGTGCTGTGTTTAAATAGAATTTTTTAAAAATAATAGTAAATAAGTAAAAAGCAGCTTCGGTAAAAAAAGTTGTTCTTAGCTGTCTGTAGCCTGCAAGCTGTGCCTTTAAAGGACAGGAGGAAAATCTGAGTGCTGGAAGCATATGTTTCTTGCTGTGTAAGATAGCCAGTGGTGCCTGTTTCTCCAATGAACCTGGACTAAATCCAGCAACCTGGGGTGGGGGAGAAGGGGGGAGTTAATTTCATCTCTGGATTTGTGTTTTCATATTTGGTTCCTATTTTTTTTCCTGAGTTCTTGTATAGTTTTCCTGGAGAAGGTTCTGATCTGGGAAATCTTTCATCAGTCTGGTTGTCTGCATTACACTAATACCTAGAAATGAACTTTTCCATCCAAATGTGAATATTCTCACCCCAAAATGATGTGTGTTCAGGGTAGGAAGTTCACTCTTGGGCCAGAAATGGGACATTTTTATTTATAGTTTAAATGTGGTTTTGAGACAGGACCAGTTGAGAACAGCTCTTAGACATTTCTGTATTAAGTGTTCAGATTGCTTCTTTTCTGTTGCTTCAAAAGCTTTTCTGTCTCTGCCTACTCCAGACTCCTTTTCACATGGCCTCTGAATTTTTAAGTGCTGTATGTTTGTTCTCTCTGTTCACAGAAATAATAACCTATTGACAGAAATGAAAATCCATTTTCTGAAATATCTTCTGCTGAGTTTTTTTTAATTATTATTTATTCTTTCTTTTGCTTCCCCACGCCTTTTGGACACATCCAAACTATTTCCATCATGTCTTCTGGATCGAAGATAACTGTCCTAATAGCATTTCAGTACTTGTTATGCATCTTATTCCATTTAAACCCGGTATTTTCCAAAGGCGTTTGCTTTGGAAGGCATTTAGACATTTCTTTGGTGGAGTTCCAGGTCCCACATCCATATGGTAAGATGGAAATAACATTTTGAGTCAAAGATTTGCGGTCTCCTGAATTTCATAGATTTTCAGTGATTAAGTTTTGCTGGTGATCCCAGCTGCTTCCTTGGCCATTTGGGTTCCTCAGTGACCTTCAGAGCAAGCCAATGGACTTTCATGTGGCGGCCAAAAGTTGCAAGCTGACTTGCTAAATCCACTTTCTGGCCACTTAACATAATATCCAACCAGGGGTTTTGTCTTGTTTCCAAAAGTGAATAGTATGCCTTCATTTCTCTCCTCTCTACTGGTGACACCAGGGTGTCTTTTAAACTTTCAGATTCAAAGAGCTGTGTTGCACATACATGGGAGCTTTGATACCATATGCTGCTATTGAACTGGGCAATGCTTTTGTTTGTCTGCATTTTTTTTATCTCATAATGATTTCAGTAACCATGCTTAATGGGGTTATTAGTCATTGCTACCAATCTGTTCTTCAGATCTTCATCCATATACTTATTTAAGGATCTTTTGGCGCTTTTATTGTTATTTGTAGGGGGAAATACGTTGTTTTACTGCTTCCTAGATGCTCTTGGCTTGAAACAGTGCCCCATGGAAAAAGGAAGGTTGGCTATGCAGTTCAGCTCAGGATTTCAGTAGTTGCCTCTTTGTTTAAAAGTCTCCCTTACCACTCCTATAGAGGCCATATCAGCAACTCCAGATCTCCTTCCTTCTCAGACTACTTGCCCACAGGTGCTGTGTTTGAGAGCCATCCAACATGGGAAGGGGCAAGCACAATAAACCATAGAATCACAGTGGTGTGGGTTGGAAGGGACCTGATAGATCACCTAGTCCCAATCCCCTGCCATGGACTGGGAGCCTTTCCACTAGACCATCCAACTTGGCCTTGAACACTTCCAGGGATGGGGCATCCATAACTTCCTGAGCAGCCTGTGCCAGTGCCTCACCACCCTCACAGTAAAGAATTTCTTCCTGACGTCTAACCTAAGTCTCTCCTCTTTTAGTTTAAAACTCTTCCCCCTTTTCCTATCACTATCTGCCTGTGTAAAAACTCACTCTTCCTCTTTTTTATAAGTTCCCTTTAAGTACTGGAAGGCCATGATGAGGTGTCCCCAGAGCCTTTTCTTCTCCATGCCCCTTCCATAAATGCCCCTCTGTAAATACCCCTTCTGGCTGATTGACAGCATAAAACAGCACTCTGCTTCTATGCCATCAACACTACACACAGCTCCTTTGATTCTGGGTCACTGTGTTGTTCCTAAATAGCTCCCTCCAGATAGGAAGCTCCCGGGAAAACCTCGTTTGCTTTGACCCAAGAAGAATCGATGACTTGAGGCTTGTGTTCTCCCCTCGTCTCGCCTTCCCTGCCTGCCTCGCCCACTGTCCACCACATGTAATGTCAGGCTGGAGTTTCCAGCAGGCTGTGGGGAATAGAAGAGCTCATTGTTTTGGGGGTCAGGGCAGAGGGCCAGGGTGGCAAGAGAGAGGAGCGCAGAGCTGGCAGCTGAGCCCCACTGCTACCTTCCAGCGTGGCCTTATGTTATCCATAGGGGCAGCCATGCAGACAGTGAGCACTCTGTGATTGTGAGTCCTTAAAGCCTTTGAGGGAAGGGAACAAGTAATATAAATGAAAGGGAAAAAAAGAAGAGATGCGGAAGATAGGGACTGACAGGGGTCCTTTTAGCTGTCCTGGCCAGAAGGAGATGCTGAGAAATGATGTAGGCTGGTCCCTGCTCAAGGCTTCAAAATTGGCAGTTGAGGTTTGAACTGAGCCTTATCTGTTCAGGTCCTTTTCTGAGCCCTCTGTGTGCATGGAGTGAGGCAGGACAGGGAGCAGGAAGTTTTCCTGCCAGCAATCAGGACTTTATCCTGCAGCAATGTGTGTGTGGGTGGACCCCTGACACCAGCATCTTTGGAGAAGGGTGATGAGAGTGATTAGGAGCCTGGGAAAGCTTTGCACAACAGGCCTCCGAAACAGTGAAGGACAGCCACCTTCCAAGGAAAGTGAATGAGAAAGTGCCCTCATAAAAATCCTCAGGGCTGCTGTCCATGCAGAGGAGGGACAGCATTTCAGCTTAGTTTGTGGGACCTCTTATGTGAGCACTCCAAGGTCCTTCTTTGGGAAGTGACCCGAAGTGTTTGGCATATCACCAAAGAGAGTGATGTCCCATCCCATCTTGGAACCCCCTCTTGGAGAGGAGAGATTTGTGCTTGGGAGAGGTGACCAGATGTGTCTGACCCCTCAGCATCAAACACAGAAGGGGAGCACGTCACAGATGTTAAAGCTTGTAAGATCTTTTTGTTTCTTCATCCTTCAGCAAGTTCTGCCTCTGCTGTTGATGTGCAACGGGGGAGAAGCTGCCTCCTCCTACCAAGTCTGAATTTGCACCTTATAAAGTAGATGAGATATGAATAATGTTAATATCCACAATTTTAGAAGTTGATACCATGAAGAAAACACTGGAAAGGAACAAAATTGGTATTTTGAGGTTTAAAGCAGTCAAACAGTTGAGCTTAGGTCCTTCCAAGAGATAGGGCTCTCTCTTTCCTTTTCCGAGAGTTTCCACCTGTAAGGGGGTGTGTATTGGTCCAAGACTAGCTAGATTGAACACCATGTCCATAGAGGTGCTTCCAAAGCCATTTTCAGCTGCTGCCTTACACTCCCTTCAAAGTTAACCCAAGGGAGAGAGGGCCTGAAGGGATCAGACTGTTGTCTCAAACACTTGCGAAGCATGTTGGCTGAGGCTTCGACTGGGATTCAATCAATACACTTCTTCTAGCATCAAATCAGTACAGCCAGCTGGCATGCAGATGGGCTGATGTATCATGTGCTGTCACAGGGAGGTGCATCGAGGAGCAAGGTTTGAAGACAGAGTCATGTGTAGAGAAAAAGGTTCCCTGCAAGCTTTATTTGGGTTTTTTTAATACTGAAGGCGCTTCGTGTGCAGCAGAAGGCAGAGCATCTTACAGGTTGGTGTCATGGATGGTGCTTCACAAAATACTCTGTGCTCAGGAGTGTGTGTTAGATGTTCACAGGGGAGTTGACAATGAGTGTTTGTCTTGGGCCTCATGCATTGTTCTGGGCTGGGGCTGAAAAAGAAACATAAAGCAAATCCTGTCCTGTGCAATGTGTAGGATATTCATGAGGCTT